>BGPR01001998.1:97465-121328 GCA_013235015.1 Araneus ventricosus
TCCATTACTTCGTTCAGTTACGTATTGCTTTTCATATGAGTGTAACACTAAATTGTATATTTAGATGGCATTACGTTAATACTCATAAATTACGTTGTTGTAAATAATGGTATCAAATTGGCTCGATTATTTCTTATATCATTTTATCTTCCCACCAAAGTTTACAGTCTTATGCTTTTCTCTCTGAATCTTTCAAGGAAATTTCAGATAATCATAAACAGCAGGGTACAATTCCTTTCCTTTGAGTGTGGATCGGCGGTATATCTTTCTTGAGATAATGTCCCAAAACACGTCAAAGTTCATATTTCTCCAATACAAGGTATGGCGTATCCACAACAAAGCTCAGACCTTAATCCAATCTAAGTATGGTCAGTTTTGAGTCGAAATTGCCTTCTGAAGGGAGAAACGGCAAAAAATAAAATTTTTTGAGCAATAAAACCTGAATGGCGCTGTACCGGCCAGAACACAATGAAACTGGTTGTATAGCATCAAGACGAAAGCAGTAATTGAGGTCAAAGGGAGGTCCACCTATTATACAGTAAACACCGATATTTGATTGTTAGCAAATTTAACTTTTCGTTTGTTACTTTGTGATCAGCTCAAATAACTTTGAATAGCACATAGTTTAAAGTTATATCAAAATGTTCCTATTCTGACATATTTTGCGATAAGGATTATTTGGAAAGCTTTTTCTAATGAATAAGATTTAATCAATAATAAAATTAATACATTTGAGTTATAAATAAATCAATTTATTTTCTTTAATAAAAAGTGTAAAATTTTCATTAGCGTTCTAATAATTTTCAACAGCACTGTATTTAATAAGTATTTTCCTGACAGAACCGTTTATTCGAGTGCAAAAATAAATTAAATTAAAATTCACTATTCTTATCAACACATGAATATAACGCGTTGTCACAAATCTGAGAAACTGAATCAAAACATTAATAGAATTCTGCCAATTAATAAACATTTTGAAATCACTGTTGCATTAAAACTATCAGCATATATCGTCAGCATATCTCAGTTTGAATTTTTGGCTGCTCGACCAGATTCTGTTGATGTAGGCTTACCTGGTCGGAAGCCATAGGGGATTGTTTTTTTTTTCGGTTGTTTTTGATTTGCTCTGGTATGAGCACGACTTTTAAAAGTTGTTTGTGAATTTAGTTAGATTTTCAGGTAGTGACATCGTATTTTACATTCTGCTTTTTTTATTTGCTAGTTTGGAATTGTTATTGATTGTTGTTTGTATTGAGTGCAGAATGGGCACGAATAAAAGAAATATTTAGCAGCATAATATTTAGGTAATTATCAGACAATCGTGCACCTAAGAAGAAATGTTTTTCAAATATTGAATATTTTCTATGATATCCACACCCTAAACTTCATTTGATTGCAAAGGCTTGAAAAATTCAGTTAACATACATTTAATACATTTCCAAGTTAATTAAAATACACTTCTAAGCTCATCTAGTTATAATTTTTATTGTAATGTCTATAGCAGAATTATGTATTCATATGCGTGAAAATGTTTGCTATAAATACAAAAACAATTTCAACATGTTGTTTATAAATGCGTCTTAATGCCTGTAATTTCTATGCAAAAAAATGAATGGACAGAAATCAGTGTTCAGGGAGGTCGGGGTTTGTTCGGTTCTTCAGATCCTCGGGTTCTGGGATCAGTCATCCCCAGGGGTTGCTACGATCGGACGGGATGGTCGGGATCTGTTTTCTGAGGGATCAGGGATGGATCATTGGGATCGGACGATGGATCGGTTGCGTTTTCGTGATGGTTCCCCCCCCCCCCCCCCCCCCCCCCCCCCCCCCCCCCCCCCCCCCCCCCCCCCCCCCCCCCCCCCCCCCCCCCCCCCCCCCCCCCCCCCCCCCCCCCCCCCCCCCCCCCCCCCCCCCCCCCCCCCCCCCCCCCCCCCCCCCCCCCCCCCCCCCCCCCCCCCCCCCCCCCCCCCCCCCCCCCCCCCCCCCCCCCCCCCCCCCCCCCCCCCCCCCCCCCCCCCCCCCCCCCCCCCCCCCCCCCCCCCCCCCCCCCCCCCCCCCCCCCCCCCCCCCCCCCCCCCCCCCCCCCCCCCCCCCCCCCCCCCCCCCCCCCCCCCCCCCCCCCCCCCCCCCCCCCCCCCCCCCCCCCCCCCCCCCCCCCCCCCCCCCCCGCCAATAAAGACCAAAATCTTGCTGTACCGGAGAGTGAAAGCGACACTGAGCATGGAAGCATGGAAATTTCATTTTAGGTAAAATCTTCACACCAGTAATAGGCATTTTAAAAAACATTGATCTCGCCATTATAAGAAAGAATCTTATTTACGGAAAAGATCAGTATGTCCTTTTAAGAGCGTTCAAAAATCACCAGCGACAATTTAAAACATATTTTTATTTTTCGAGATGACTTTATATCACGTTTCTAGTAATATTTTCTCAAAACATAAACTTGCACTATACAAAAGGACAAAAAAAAATGAACATACACAATCTTCCTTTGGTTTTTTACGATGTCGTCTTTAACAAGAAAGGGACTACCAATGAGAGCACAGTGAATAACCCAAATCCTTTCGCTTATGACCAAAAGGGTGGTGACCGCTTTCATAATATCTACTTTCTTTAGATGCTTGACAATTCATAAATTTTTAGCCGATGATATGACTTCTTTCGACAGTAAGTTTGGAAAAGAACTAAAGACTGCTAAAACCAATCAATGAACCAACAATAATGAAATAGTGTTTGAAAACTATTGAGAGTCTGAGATTAATCAAAATGTTATGAAAATTGCAACTTCAAGCTTAACTTTCGAATTTCATTTAGTATACATTTCCTTTCAAACTGTGATAACATCTTTTCGACCCGATTCTTTCATTTCTGTTACCTGTGCTATCTTTAATATTTCTATTGACTAACTTTTAATAAGTGTTTGACTGGACACGATAAGTGACTACATAATAAGTGTTTATTTATTTGTTAATGAACTACTATAATAAGTGTTTGTTCCCCAGTTGTGAAACCAATTCTATAATAGTGTTTGACTGACTCAAGGCATGAACTACCCATAATAAGGTAACTTTGACTTGAGATTTGATATGATTCTGTAATAGTGTTTATTACAGTTTGATAGTAGACTATGATAAAGATGTTTGACACTTTTGATAAACATTACTGTAATAGTGCTTGACGAAACCGATACCAACAGATGAACTTTGATAAGTAATAGCATTTAAAGCATTCTATAATGTTTGATAAGGAGACTATAATAGCGTTTGATGAAACCGTTCTGTAATAGTGTTTGACTACGGTTGATAAAGAAATGATTCACTATAACCAGTGTTTGTCCCAGTTTGACAAGCGTACATATTGGGCGCTTGACCAAGTGATTTAAACAAGTGTTTGACAAAAACTGAACTACACCAACGCTTGTCGTATTCTGCACAATAGTGTTTGATATTGGAATTAACTGACTACGATTTGATAGTATTCTATGTTTGACTTCAATGATTACCATAACAAGCGTTTGAAAAATGATACCAATAAGGTGTTTGATGAAATGACTACAGCAAGCATTGATTCTATAACAATTGTTTATTACAGTTTGATGAACTACTATATACTGATTTGATAAGTATTCTATAATAATTTGAAATGATACACAATAGTGTTTTATAGTATTCCCCACAATAATGTTTGACAATTACTGCAATAGTGTTTTGACGAAATGACTACCTGTAGTGTTTTTATAGTGATTCTATAATAAGCATTTTGATAGTATTCTGTAATAGTGTTTGATAAACCGATTCTGTAAGTATTTGATAGTGACTACATAATGAGTGTTTTGACAAGTGATTCTATAATAGTGATAGTGATTCACATAATAGTGTTTGATAGTATTCTGTAATAGTGTTTGATACGATTCTGTAATAGAGTTTGATGCAATAAGTGAATATAAGTGTTTATTCACAATTTGTCGTAATTCTATAATAAGAGTTGATACTGCATACTACAACCAAATGTTGATATATTACTTGTGTTCTACTTATTCTATATTCTTTCATAATAATATTTACCCCGATTCTATTAAACTCTGGCATTGTCGGTAACCCTACGTTCTATACGAGTATGACGAGCACAGACTGGCAATGTGACCGTCGCATTTGTTGGGATGTTGAGAGATGAATAATCCACTCCAGTCTGGTATAATAGAAAAAAATAATGCGCTGCAAATTTTTTGACATTTAGCCATAACATAAATAAGGTTGTGCATAAAATCTTCTCGCTTTGAAATCCTCTGCTCTGTTATTGGCCTTGTTAACTGTCATTCCCGCGCTTTTTTGACATGAATAACCTAATACATTTATTAAACAACTTTGATATTTATTCCCTTAAAATATTAAGATTACTCTTTTGACACGATAACAATTCTACTGTTTTAAATAAGGCGATAATTACGATGGCTACTTTAAGCAATAAATTTACTTTTAAATTTGCCAATACTACTGCTATTTAATGATACTTTTTTTAAATGACGCAGATTTGGACTGATGTGGTCAAAACAGTTTGCGGGTATTACTACTATGATGATCCTCTGACATCTGGCTGGTTGTCACTATTAATAAATGATGTTTCTGTCAGAACTCACCGGAGAATTACAGTACGAATTTGGAAGCGTAATTTTTTTATTGCTCGTAAACGCGTAAAACATGATGTTCTCCGGTTAAGGAACTGTTTGATATTAACTATTTCTTCGTTCCAATTTTTCAGGTATTGATTTGGAACTATGATTACTTACTGATGAGTTCTACTAAATTTAATGAGCGCGAAGAATAACGTATCTTTAAATATTGACAATAAAATAATTGTTGAAATAAAGAAGAGATGATATTGAACTTTGCCCTCACCTCTTCTTGATTTTCCACTCAACTTTAAAAATCTGTATTTAATCTCACTTAGATTTAACGAGTGTTTGGTTTTAGCTGCTGTTTCTGTTTGGTTGTATGTTGTATCGTCTTGCTTTGGTTACATGGCCAGTAGCGGCGTAAAGTTAATATAGTTAGTTTTCCTGTTCCTTTCACACAGCTTTTCCTTACCCCAAAAGTCTATAATTTTCTGTTCTGTTCAATAGTCCAAACGCTTGAGTCTATAGATAACATGTCTACTTGTTAGCAGGAATGTGAAAATTATTAAGTAGATAAATATCAGTTTTACCTTCATATTTTCTAGCAATTTTTTATGAATTCTGGTGCCAAGAAGTTGCTTGCTTTTGTCTTAATGTAATTCAATTGATTGACAATTGTTTAGGTAAATAAATAGTAATTGCTTCGAAATGAAATATTATTTTTGTATTATTTTGATGAGTAGTAGAAACTAGTTATTTGTATTTTTTCCATTCTTCTAATTTTTAATTTTCCATAACATATAAAATCTGTTACAATATAAATCCCTTAATAAATTTTTCTTTTGATTCTTTGTACTAAGTTTTTAAATTTTCTCCTACACTTTAAGGTTCCTACTTTAGATCGCGGCCTCTTAGATATATCTCAGTTCCATTTAATGTTGCAAAATTATTCTTTTCATCTGATAAATGCGTACAAATTCTGCAATGAACATACATTTCGCCATGTGTTTAATAAGCTCGTTTGTCATTACGAGAGAAAAACGCTATTCTGAATATCATTGGTATAATTCTCCTCCTGATGAGTAATATTCCCTGACATTCTCTCATAATTTCTATCCTTTTTTCGTTTTGTATGTTTTTTGTTTGTTGCATGTTCTTAAGTGCAAGCTGCTCAATTAGGCCTTTTCCATTTTTCAATTTTTCACAACTCTTATGTTCGTTCTTTTCTGTAATTTGTTTTCGTATATTTGTATTTTATAATTTTTTTATATTTTCGGTATATATGTATTTTTTATGTGTTGTATATATACATAAAGATAATACAAAGATTTGAATCACTATTTACCATTATTTTTATTATAGTTGAAGGAGAGTTTAATGATTTTGCTAGTTCTTTGACTTGGTAGATTCTATTTTAAAATTAATATATTACTTTTAGATAGTTAATTATTTATCTTACTGATTACTTTCAAGTTCACTTCTTTTTTTAAATATTTAGAATTCTTTGTTTAAATGTGTAATACTTCATACAATATTGACTTTAAAACCATACTCCTTTTGCCTTTAGATATATAGATTTCATAGCTTTTACAATGATCTTGAATAACAAAAGACTATTTCTTCAACAAATAAAGACAGAGTTTTTTTGTCTCTTGTTATATGCAAAAGCAGTTTGTAATTAAAAGAAAAAAAACTTTGTAATAGCTTCTGATAACTTAAAATCTGAAAAAATAATTACTAAAGAAAATAAAAACCCCTTGAAACTAAATAAGTTACCAAATGATTGAACACATATTCCATGAAAACATTCAAAAAAATGTACAAACAATCCAGTAGTTGCTGTTATGTTAAAATGTGAAAAAACTAATTGCTAAAGAAATAAAACTCATGAAACAAATTAAATCAACAAACAATTGATTACATATTCCATAAAAGCATTAAAATGTTTAAAACAGTCTCACTGCAATAAGTTAGTTTTACGTTAAAATTGAAAAAAAACTAATTGCTAAAGAAACAAAACTCCATGAAACTAATTAAATCAACCAAACGATTGATTACATATTCCATAGAAGCATTCAAAAAAATGTGCAAGGAACTCTCTGTAATAGTTGATGTTACGTTAAAATCTGAAAAAACTAATTTCTAAAGAAACAAAAGCTAAATCAGCAAACGATTGATTACATATTCCATAAAAGCATATCTTTAAACAGTCTCTGTAGTGTCTTTTTCCGTTTTGTAGGATGTTTTTTATTACACATTCAAAGCAAATGAAAGTAGTAGTTTAAAATGCTTCCGTACCAGTAACATACACCATTCCTCTAGAAAAACATTGGGATAAAAAAAGCAAGTCTGTTGAGTTAAAACCTGCAGTGAGTAAACCTGAAATGATCTTTACTTTTTTGTTTCAACAACGTCACAAATCTGTTTGCGATAACTATTAAAGAGAGCATAAAAGTCAGATTTGGAGTTGTTTTTGTTGCATCATTCTTACTTACGGAGAGCTTCTTACAGAGAATTTCTTCTAGGGTTACGATATATAGCATCCAGTTCACGGTGGAGGAGGTCAGGCATGGAAGAAGCAGTCCATTTTTCAATAAAGTAAATCTGAATTAATGCTGAATGTTGTTCTGTTAGGTACAACAGAATGAAGTCTGAATGTTGTTCTGTTAGGTACAACAGAATGAAATCTGAATGTTGTTCTGTTAGGTACAACAGAATGAAGTCTGAATTAAAGCTGAATGTTGTTCTGTTAGGTACAACAGAATCAAGTCTGAATTAATGCTGAATGTTTCTCGAAGCCTATGTTTACATATAAAATTTAAAAAAAAACTGGAAATTTTTTTTATTAGTTTCATCGGTGCAAGTTGTCAGTTGTCTTGGAACATATCGTAATGTGGTATGCATTTTCGAAGGCGTAGAGTATTTCGATTATGTAGGATTTCTAAAAGAATTCTGGCATCTCATTCCTGCTTCTTTCAAAGTTAAAATAAAGAAGACGAAGAAATATTTTAAGGTGTCAGTCAATCGCCTTAAATAGGTATCTATAATAATAAACCATCTTATTGACATTTATCTTGATTCAGGTCTTAAACGCAAATGGGGGGCTCTTTGTCTGGGAACTAAGCAACAGAAAAGGATACCCAAGATTCGGGCTAAAAGAAGCTATGTTTGGTGTAATGCAAGCTTCTTACAGAAAATTTCCCTATTATTATTTCGAATCCATTTCGAATAAAGTCCTTAGCCCTTGAAAAAATGGATTAGAATGGATTCCTTGTGTTTTCTTCGATTACCTCTGAGTTTCTTTGTTTTTTGGCTTTCTTTACATGATATTGATTTCCATTGTTCTTTGTTTTTTGTTTTGCTGCTGCAATTGCGCGCTACTTAAACATTGTTGAAGTTTTATTTTCTAAATTTTATTCTCTAAATTTTATTGTTTATAAATAAAATTTTTCGTTGTTTTTGTTTAAAGTTTAAGTTAAAAATTTTTACTTTTAAATTTATTCTAATTTTTCTATTGATTGTTTTTAAGCTCGATACCCAAGATAACATGCACAACAAGAAATTTCATCTTCCATATTTTATAATAAGAGTAGGTTTCCAAAAATTATACGCTATTGCTGTCAGCGTCATGGCATTTCGGCAACTTTTAGAAGTCTCGAATTGCACTTTTGATACACAGACGCAGACCGTCTTCCCATTTGGTGAACACGGTCTTCTTGAATTGTTATGTGCTGGTCGGTACTTCGAAAAGCAGCAAAAATGTAATGTTACTGACGGCGATAGCAAATAATTGTTATAGACGCACTTGTGCAATAAATTTGGGTAGTGGAATTTCGGTACTTTTCCGTTAGCCGGGCGCAAATGTCGCCAAGTGAACCAAACGCGAGCCATGTCGCCAAGCGAAGTGATTTTCCAACAGCCGGGCGCAATTGTCGCCAATTGTGGACAGCCAAGTCGCCAAGAGCGAAGCGATTTTCCGTTAGCCGGACGCAAATGTCGCCAATTGTGAACAGCCAAGTCGCCAAGAAGCGAAGCGATTTTCCGTTAGCCGGGCGCAAATGTCGCCAATTGTGAACCAAATGCGAGCCAAGTCGTCAAGAGAATGGGTGTAAGAAATTTGGCGGAATTCTACATTATTTGGCGATTTTTCGCTTGCGCCCGGCTAACGAAAAAGTACCGCAATTTCTGAACTTTCAAAAATCTCTTCGTTCTTTAAACTATTTTGTTTAATCCATAGGTAATGAGTTAAACTGCTTGCCTGCATCGTCATTAAGTGCTTTATAAAAGTAATAAGAGTTGCAGTAAAGTGTTAAAATATTGATTATTTAATAGAGTTAACAAATTTAAGTTCTTATTTTTTTCGAATCGTTTATTCTTAATTGCGAAAAACTGGAATAATAGCGATAAATAATGACTTTTCAAGCAATAATTTGATATTAAAAATATAAAAAATATTCTGCAAAATAAAAGCGAAAAAGACGACATCATTTAGATGAAAGAAAAGGAAACCGGGAGTTTTTTCAATGCAAATTCGAGGAAATCCGTCAGTCAGAGGAAATTCCTGTTAACAGACTCAACATGTGTCAAGAGAACTTATTTAACTACAACAGACTCACCGAACAGAATGAATAATTGCTATCCAAAAAAGGTATGATGAATCATGTTGCCTTTGGCAAATTATGAGCCTGTCATCAATGTGATTTGCAACTAGAGGCAAAGAAAGTAGGCCTTGGAAACCAAGAAACCTTCAACAATCCAAACGAATTTTAAATGTCTTCAATACAAAGCCATTTCGTACATTTTGGCATTCGTAGAGTTATAGTTAGTAAAAGTAAAGTTACTATGATTAAACTGACATTACTCAGAGTTCACTGTAGTTCGATTTAACAACTGGGATAGCAACAAACTGGGCAGACGTATTTATGATGGCATGGAAAGTAGGAATCTACGAAAACAAATAAAGCTTACAGCTCAATACGACAACAACGGGGGAAATTTGAAGCATATTATTTCGAACCTGTAATGTCGCTTCTCTGCAATGTTAGTCTTATGGTTGGAAAGAGACATTTACAGAGGTTTTATAGGGTGCCGGGAGGGAGGCCTAATTAATATCCCTGACTTTGGCGACAAATTGAAGTTTCCAGAAAATTCAAGAACTATAGCTCTATCTCTCCTAGAAACCAATATCTGGATTTTTCTGATGAAATATATGTTACGTCACACACTGTCGGAAACTATAAATAGAATCTCTTTGAATAATAATCTCATTGGAGTACTGTTAGCAATGCGAAGTGGTCAGCTATTAGACGCTGAGCTATTTTGATAATGCTGTTGCTGTTGTTATTAGTGATTCGCTATCTGCTCGTGTTGCTAATTTGTACAAGTATTGTTTTCCTTGCTACCTAGCTTCGTATTTTCTGGAATATCTGTGGAATAAAGTGTCGTTCCCGCTTATTGGCCTGCTTTCACCGCACGCCCACAGGAAGATTTTCAAAGGAATATTTAGTTTCCGTGACCGATAATTTCCATAAATTTGTTGGCCTGATTCACCGTACGCCCACAGGATGATTTTCGAAGCAATATTTAGTTTACGGGGCCGACAATTTGCATAAATTTGCTGGCCTGCTTTACCGTACGACCACAGGATGATTTTCGAAGCAATATTTAGTTTCCGTGACAGATAATTTGCATAAATTTGTTGGCCTGCTTCACCGTACGCCCACAGGACGATTTTCGAAGCAATATTTAGTTTCCGTGGCCGATAATTTGCATAAATTTGTTGACCTGCTTCACTGTACGCCAACATGAAGATTTTCGAAGCAATATTTAGTTTACGTGGCCGATAATTTTCATAAAGTGTAAGTATTATGCATGATTATTTATTATTATTTATTCATTATGTATGTATTTATTGTGTTTGTTGCTTGTATTTTATTGTATTTGTTTTGACATTTTTATATTGCATTACGCAATTACCGGTAATATATTGTACTGCACAATTATTTGTATTCAAATTTTTTTTCCTGCAGACTCGTGACAAGCTTTACACCCTTTGGGTAAGCTGGGTCGGCGTGGTAAATACGAAAAAAGTGCAAGTTAGATCTCAAAACACAAAATCACATCTAAGTGGCCAACACATCGGACGAAATTTGGTCTGCAAAGGCATAGAGAAACATCAGAAAGACATTCTTGAGGACCAGCTAAGCTCAATATTAGTTTTATGTTACCACAAACCGAATCATTTGAGAAAGTGCTTTATCTTACTTAATTATTTTATAGAATAAAGGACAATATGATGGACTGTGATGCATATTCCTTGCGAAATTTACTTTCGACTATAATGAATTATATGTAAAACGATCACAGTAACGTCCTTGAGAACGGCGGTGACATTGAAAGTGGTCGTTGTAAAACGAACATACTGAATAGAGCTTGATATTTTGCTGTGATGCATATTCCTTGTGAAATTTACTTTCAGTTAAGAGGAATGAAGTGCGGAGGTTTCACGGTATCGTCCATGAGAACGGCGATCATACTGAAAGTGATCGTTGTCAAATGAATGTACTGAATAAAGTTTGATGTTTTACTGCATATTGTTACGAACATGGAATGTCCATTTTCAGCAATGTTAGTCTTATGTTTGGGAAGAGAGTTCTACAGGGGTATTTATGGAAATACCGGGGGAGTGGAACAACTAACACCCGGCCCTGAGGACGAACTTGGCGACCATTTTGGCGGAAAAGTTGGCGACTTTGGGGACAAAATGTAGAATCTCAAAAATGCTAGAATTTTCTCGATACCTCTATTAGGAGCCAAAATCCGGATTTCTCCTGATGATTCTTTGCGACGTCACGGCCTGTCGAGGAGACTATAAATAGCACCGTGCTCGAACTTTGAACGTGTTTGATCGATTGGGAACGTCTTCGGAGCGCGAAGAATGTCTTTGGTGTCTTGTTCGCATCGCGAGTTGGTCAGCTGCTAGACACTGAGCGCTATTGTTCGAGCTGTTACTGTTATCATTAGTGATTTGCCGTTTGCTTGTGTTGCTAATTTGGGCAAGTGTTGTGTTTTTCCTGTTAAATGTGTTTGGTCTTTCCTGAATATTCGTGAATAAAGCGTCTTTCTCCATTATCCTGCTTGTTGGAGTGTTTTCACCGTACATACACCGGACGAATTTCGCAACAATAATTACCTTCCTAATTCATTTGTCTGTTCCTTGTAACTCCTTGATAGCATTAATTTCACTCTATCAGCGCCGTTATGAACAAGTTTTTTTTCGCGGATTCCTTTTTCGCACATCATCATAGTTCCCGTATGATGTGGTAGGGAAGTTTGTAGAGGTGTGCTCTACTCCAATAAGGAGTGATAAATTACTCCTCGAACGTTCTTAGTTAATTAGTGTTTAGCTACATTTGCTTCCGTCTTTATTTATCCGAACGCTATTTAACTATTCAGAAATAAATGCTTTAATGGAGGGCTGCACAAGTAGTATACAGAAGAGTAATACACTATATTTGATATCATTAAGGAAAATTATAATTTAAAATTTTCAGAATTTAAATTTTTTTTCCAGGAGTCGCCAATTTCAAGATTCTTCACTATTATGCCAATCGTTCTGTCCTTTTCCATTCACAAATGTTCTCCAACAAACACAGTCTGGTTCGTGCCGAATGATGTGTACATTCCTACATGCAACATTCCACAATATTCCCGTATAATAATGGATCAATTCTGTATGCTAATAGTGTTTACAACTGACACGTTTCCTTATTTTAGTGAGATAAAAATAGCACGCCAAAATTTGATTTTGTATTCTAGTTTTTAGAAAAAAATTGTTTACAGGTACGAAATCATTTGAATAATACCACGATATTCAGCAGGCAAACCTGAGAGTCTAATTCGTTAGGGGCTCCAAAATTAGTCATCTTCTTTCCACACTTATCTGACTATTTTTCTTATGTTATTAAATTCTGTGCCATCTAGGGAAGAAAACAAGAATGATCTCATCAATTTTTTAAAATTTTATCTCTTATTTTTCATATTTTATCTTTTTTTGTGCTCCGTTTAGTGATGAAAACTAGAATTAATTTCTGTTCACGTGTTCAAACGTCTTAGAGATGAAGTGTTTATTGCTGATGAAGCTATTTGAGCTGAAATGAAATTATGAATTTAAGAAAGGAAAATGAAGATGCGCCATATTACAAATAGGTTATGATTTTCTGAATGAAAACAAATTGCAGTACATAAGTATACCCGTTTAGAAATGTTTCCTATAGAAAGAATTTTTTTGTTAATTTTGTGTCAAATTTGAAGTAAATTGATAGGTTTTTTAAAAATTTAATATATGTTTCATTTTTTAACAAAATGATTTATTAGTGTTCCTTTGAAAATCATTTATATCATTTCTATGGTTTTTTATATACAGTCGGACCTCTATTTAACGAACCTCTGTTTTGTGAATTTCTCTATTTTGCGAACTGTTTCATGGAACCAAGAACATTTTGCGAATTTTTTCGTAAAATAACCTCCAAATAGCGAACTGCATTCTCTATTTAACGAACTTTTTCTTGCGATCCAATATTCTTTTTCTCCCTATTTCTCAAAATATTTCTAAACATTTCAAACTTATTCTTTCTTTTAACACATTTTATGGTGATCAATGACCTTGAAGCTGGAAAATGTCAAAGCGAAAGTGTTTGAGCATCAACGGAAAAAAAAATTAATTCTTCATGAAGTGGATAAAGGCGCGAAGAAAAGGATATTGCCTTAAAATCTGGTATTCCTCCAAACAGCTTATCAATCATAATAAATAAAACCTGATAAGATACAAAATTATGATTCATCGAATTCTTGTTCAAAACGTTTAAAAGCATGTGTCTATGAAGATGTGGATGAGGCAGTTTTGAAGTGGACAGTGTGAAAAATAAAAACAATACGGCAATGAATTGCGATGAAGACGAAGATGATGAAGATGGAAATGATCATGATGCAGAAATCAACAAACCTTCGTATGATGAAATGCTGAAATTCATTAATTTTAATATAAAATTATTTTTTTAATTGAAAATACAGTGTATTCCCGGACAATGGTTTATTTTATTCTTGCTTTCCTTGCAGATTTCTGTTTGATGGGTAAAATATATAAAACAAATAGTTATTAATTTACAAAATAAAGGTGTAATTAATTACTTTTTAATAATATTTATTGTTTATGAATTGAAAATCTGTTTTGAGTAGTTTAAAGTATTTTAAAAGATGAATCTCTATTTAACGAATTTTCCATATAACGAACTTTTTTTCGGGATTTAGCGATTTCGTTAAATAGAGGTCCGACTGTATATACTTACTCAGTTCGACACCCTCAGTTCTTTCTTTTTCTGCCTTCTGTCTGCTAGTTGCCTCTCGTCCTGCTGCTTCTATCGTTTTTATGGTATGCACAATTTTTTAAAAAAGGTTTGATTTTCAGTCACTTTTTTGGCTTTTTGGTCTATCCTAACACTCGGAGTGAAGGAAGTGTTCGTTTATCTCTATTACCTGACACTGTTCGCAGGAAGTGTTGGGATTTTTCTAATTATTCCACGTTAAGTATGGGATTTTAAAAATCTTTTTAAAATCCCACTCACTTTCTGGGAAGACCTCATCAACTACTGCATATTCAATAACTTTATCTTTAACGGAGAAAATATTTTCTAACAAATAAAAGGCATCCCACAAGGAACAAATTTCTCATCTTTACTAGCCAACCTCTTTCTTCATTTCTTCGTAAGGACTTTCGTTTCAAATCTCCTCTAATAATCTCTCTCTCTCTCTAATAATTTTTAGTTTTCAAGACTTCAGCTCTATTAGCAATAACATCTACCCAGAAGAACTCAAGCTAATTAAAACTAGCAACAATCAGTCTCCAGCAATTTTTCTTCATTTATGCTTAGACTACCAAAACGACTTAAAATTTGACATTCACGACAAGAGAAACGAATTTACATTTAACGTTAATAAATTTATTTTTTGGAACTCTAATAAAACATGCTATCTCATATAAAATCTACAGAAATACAATTATCAATCAACTTATAAGAATCAACAAAATAAGCAATAACACTAATTCTGCCAAAAAGCAAATCTTACACTTAAGAAATAACCTCAACATTAATAAAATTCCCTTCTCATTTAACGAACCTCTGATAAATGGTTTTAAGATGTAAGTAAAGGATTGCTTATCAGAGGGATGTCGACGCGAAGTATAATCTTCGCAATCGGGTCTCTCAAGTCGATATGGTCTGATATTTTACCTCGAAAACGCATCTTTTAGACATTTTTCACATGTTTTTCATATTTTGCGGATTTCTTTCACTATTTCTCCACGCTTTCTATCGTTATCGCCCAACTTTCCTGACAACAGCCAAAGTTAAGCGTGAAGTCGATATCCTGTTTACACCCCTTCAATGCCGGTATGCAACATAACCATCCGCAAACGCCACCACGTCAACATCCCTCTGTGATATCACATCATACTTTTGGTTTTAATTATTCCAAACTCCTCTCTCTGTTTTTGCTTTGACATTAGGGATGAAAATCAGTGTTCTAGGCCTTAGGGCGTACTGATTGCAAGAAAATGTCAAACTTTTTATATTTAAGCAATTCACAATAACTTCATCCCCTGAAAAAGCGTTATTGTGCTTTAATTGCATTTTTCATTTTACGACTTTATTTATACTCTGTCTACCACCATATATATATATATATATATATATATATATATATATTCCATTTGATACTATTCGCATTTTTTCTTTATTCGGATATACTTTCAATTCAATTTTTTATATCTTTTCGAATTTTATATGTACATTTTATATGTATGTATATACAATATATATATATTGTGGAACAACAGTTTATGTCGATATTCTTCATCGTTCATGACGCTGTCGAAAATTTTTTGAATTATTTTTACAAATTTAAAGCAAGATTGAAATAGGTAAAGATTTAGAGCAAACTTAAAATTGTTTTTCAGATGTATATCGACGCACGGCCATGGTCATTCACATACGCAATCCCCACCTCCAGCTTATTTAAAAAGATTTCTTCAATGCTGGCTCATATTTAATCCTAAATTGGTGAGTATGATACACATACAGGCTTATATATGCACAAACAACTTATATTGTACACAACCTGTTGCCACAATGAAAATGAAAATTTTTTTAATATGGCGTATCTTCATTTCCTTTCTCCTAAATTCATAGTTTCATTTCAAATCGAATAGCTTCAATAGCAAATGAACACCTCATCTCTAAGACTTTCAAACACGTAAGCAGAAATAGACGCCCTAGATGGCTTACAAAAATGACAGGACATGAAAAATGAGAGATAAAATTTATAAAAATTATATGTCTATAGGTTTTTATTCCAAATGATATTTCTTTCAGCGGCTCACGATTTTAAGATTTTTACTTTGTTCCATGGATTTTGTACTAGAAAAAAATATTTTCTACTCGTAAGTACACTAGTAAAAGCGTATTTTTAGAACGTTTTTAGTTTCTTTATTCTTTACTTTTTAGTATTTAATACATTTCATAATTCGGTATTCATAATTCGATTATATAAATTACATTCTATTAAAAATTGTATTATAATAATTATATGTATAATTATATTATAAATATATCTATAATCATTATAATATTATTTTGCAATATTTGTTTTCAAATTTATTACCAGATGGCGCTTTTCATGTGGAATCAAAATAAAGTTTAAATTATCTAATTAAATGATAATTAACTTCTGATAAACATTAAAATAATGCATTGCAATTCTTAACAAGGAACTGTACACACTAAATTTAGAACTCAAGCACATCTGCAAGTGAGTGAAAAAACAATTACAAAATTACATCGTGACAAACATGAAAGAAGTTAAATAAAAGATTGTAAAAGGACAAACGATATAAAGGCTCATAAGGTCAGAAGACATTTTATTTTCAATTGAAATATGCAACAAACATGCAGACTTGTACTCGTAAGCTGTGTTCAAACATCTTCTTCATTAACTCCACGTAAATCTCTCTTTGTTTAAGCTGAGTTGTTTTCATCCGATGGACTCAGACGCACAGATGCATAAAAGGCTGATATTACGATTTCTTGTAGGTTCCATCGGCATTGCACTGAGGTATGCTCGACCCAGCAGCATCTTGAAATAAATTTTCAAAAAAAGTTATTAAAAAAAAATTCAACATTTAAAAATTGGTTAAAAGTTTTTCTAAGGCTTTAAAATTATTTTTATAAGCTTCAAACCAGGACCATCTAGAGCCTTTTTCCGCTGGGGACTCTTTTTTGGATAGAATAAATGGAGATTCGAACCCTTATCCAGGAACATCATAGCATGATAATGTTTTAGGATTAATTGGTCTGTCTTCTTATATATTTTTTTAAAATTTACTCTTAGTTACTTAGCAACGATAAGGAGAACACAAAAGTATATTAAATATCGTTATGCCCCAGTGTATAAACACCGTAACTTAAGCAAAGAAAAGTATTGTTGGAAGAGAAATAAAGTTAAAAATGTTTTTACAAATTTATTAATATTAGAGAATTTTTTTTGTGAAAATAAAATTGGCATCACTGAAAAGCTAATTTTTTGAATTTTAAAGTGATTTAAATGTGGATTTTGTGCAATGATATGTTCTAAAGTTATTGAGGAAAAACATTAAGACCTCTATTGATTTTTAATTAAAAATATAATTCAAATTTTAAAAAACTGTTTCTTATTAAGACGCTAATATCAAAGTAACTACGTGCGAAATTTTCGTTTCCACAGATTGACCACCGCTAGGGTGGGTGGTATTTTATGGAATAAGAACCACTGCTAAGAAGAGCGGCTGATCTCACTCAGATCTTAACTTGTAATGGTTAATTTCTTGATTGAGTAGAAGCTTCAAGTGCGCGTTACCTAACAGCCTGGATACGAAAATTCTTAGCAAGTAGAGTAAAATCTGTTAAAAAGGATACTGTAAGGACCTATAAAAACAGTGTTACAGACAGTTTGAGCATTTGCGCAGCCATTGTTTATGTAAGTGTGCATGCATACCTATTACACTAAGTAATTATATTGCGCTTATTGATTCATCTTATAAATACTAGCTGATATATAACTATATTAACTTTCATAATTATTTAAACATTTTTTAAGAACTTCAAAGAGAAAATTTTAGTTAAAACTTTCACTAACAATAAAAGAATGCATAAAATGGAGATGTAAGTATAATTTTATTTCATGAAAATCCTAGAATGTTTTAAGTTATGTCTTCAAATGCCAATGTTTTACGCCGCGCCATCGTAGAATCTAGGCTATAACACATCAAAAACGAACTTCAAGGAACAAGTGGTCAGTCCGAAGCACTAACTGCTAATGAGTAGGTTCAACAGTAGCCAGCTGGAGATGGGTCAATAACATCTGTGCACCTTCCAATCACTAGCGGTCTCCCGATTCCCTAGAAATAATATAGAAGGCTTCGGTTTCTAGCCGCCTCTCCTGATTTTCCTGTTATCTCACATTTTAGATCAGGAGGTGTCGTTTTCGGGAAATTTGCAATAACATCTTTCTAAAGAGATAACATCATCTTCATAGACAGGTGCATCTAAAAAGTGATTATCACTGCAGACAGGTTCTGTATAAATAGGAATTCCGCCGGGACCAAATAAAAGATCGTTATAGAAAGGTTTATCGTTACAGACAGCATCGTTATACACAAGTTTCACTGTAAATTGTGTTTGCCATCCACTTCGCATGATGCATGGAACTTGGCACTCTGAAAAAATATTTTATGGTGCAATAGGACCTAAAAATACCAAACACAAGAGTGAAATTTTTTTATAATATTCTCTGGGATGATGCCGTGAATTGTGTGATAACTCGGAAAGAAAACTAAAAGTCTTTCCAAAATTATTTACATTTATTCTAAAATTGATATGTTGCTTATCGATATCAATTTTATATACACAGGGTGTAAATAAACTGATGGCTATAACATTAAGAGGTAACAGAACTCGCCAAAACAAACAACTTTCACAGTACAATGTGGGGTCGGAAAGTAAGTAGCGATCCGCGAGAGGACAACTGCGTGGTAAAAATGGAAAAGAATAAAGATAAATAATAAAGGACAAAGAATCTTTATTACCGAAAACTTTACAACAAATGCTCGAATCAGTGACCATTAGCATTTCACGAACGTTTGAAGCACGAGGGACGTCTCGTGAGCGACGCTTTTTAACTGTCCCCAGAAAAATCAATTTCGTTGTCAATCAGGTATCACCTGCTGAATGAAGGTGAGATACTTTTGTCCGTCTAGGTGGTCTGATAAAATATAGGATAATTCAGGGAAAACGTCTTCTCGCGGTTCGCCGCTTGTTTTCCGACCTCACATTGTATTGTGAAAGTTGTTCGTTTTGGCCAGTTCTATCACCTCTTACAATTATGACCATCTATTACGCCTTGTTGAGGAGAGCGGGGTAAAACCGGGTAGCGGGATAAAACCGGATACCCTTAATTTTTGCACCATTATTTCTCCTTTCTAGCGGACAGATATTGAATTGCACTCTACTAGTCAAGAAGAAAGAATAGTCATACTGGCGTGCTGCAGTTGTTGAATTTACTGCGACTGTGAAGGTTTATTTGTTTTAAGACGTCAACTCTCTAATGTTCGTTCGATTTGAAACATCCTTATTTAATAATAATTACAGTTGTAAAAACTATATTTAGTATAGCTTATTATACGTTTACTTAGGGTTTATACCCTATCAAACAATAAGGATTTACTCCAATAATTGCGCGGTTCTATTTCGTTTTCATAACCTCTACACTCGGGGTAAAACCAGGTATTCCAAGTGGCGTAAGACCGGAGCAGTAAGCATTGATGATTCTTCCGCTGAAGACAATAAAAACACGTCAGACGCTGATTGTTTATATTTTAATGTTGAATTTTTTGATTTCAAAATGAGAATGGTTAATCCAGTGTAGAAACTGTCTTAGCTGGGCCTACGAAAGCTGCAGCGACGCGTAGGGAGAAGACAACTGCTTTACATGGGAATCTTGAAACGAATATTCTCAAATTTTCATGCAAAATAAAATTGCCTTGTATTTTTTCCCTGAAAATCGAGTTTTCCTAATTTCCCATAGAGTCCACATGTTCACCCACTGATGGGATAAAACCGGGTGGTATGACTTCTTTTTAAAAAAATATCATCAGTAAAAAAATAGCAAAACTATGACGTTTTATGAAAGATATATTATACTCCGATAAACAATGAATATTTCAATAAAATTTGACAAGCTCTATGTCGAATAGTTGAGCTCCAGCAGGCCTTCGAGTCTTAGGTACCCGGTTTTACCCCACTTTCCTCTATGCAATTTTGGACCACTCTGTCTTCCCTTGAACAGCTATCTCCACTCCACGTAAGTTTTTCAAGTTCCATACTTTTTATGTAATATTCCCCCTCACAACGATCACGTGATTTTTCGGCTTTTCGGTGCTCATAAGGAACATGCCCATTTGTGAGCAAAGGAGGGAAATTACGAAATGAAGTTTCTATGATTAACATACATTTAACAGATAATTATACAATATAATATGGAACTTCCATATCCAACTATGTGATATTATTATGCATTTATTTTTATAAAGTTCATAGATAATAGCATATTTACCCCCTTTCTTGGTCGGATTTTCTTCTTCTTTTTTTCGAATATCCGACCCAAAAAAGCATTTTTTATTGCTGAAAATTAATATATGTTCTAACCTGAATTTGAAAATGTAAAATATTTTTGTTGTTAAGCAGGTTTTGATTGACAGGAGATATGCAAGCTCATTGAACTTGAGGAAGATAACATGCAAGACGATAGGACAGTCTAAGCCAAAATTGCTTTGAAAGAAGCTCATTCCTTTTTTGGAAGAAGTCGTTCATCTTATTATATCACTAACATTTAACTTCTTCAAAAGGTTCAACATTTCAATTCATTTATTGCATTCTGATTCGTGTGTTTAAAATAAACATCTGGAATTTTTGAAGGGATGGCTAACTTTTGAAAGTTTTAGGACTGTAAACGACACAACTGTAAAGAGTGTCAAGTTATTTCAAGGGGAAAAAAAGGAGCATGAAAAAGATGAATATCAGAAGCAATATGTTTTGAAAGTTGTTGCTCAATGGCGAAAATTATTACCAGATGCTACGAAATCCATCCTCTCAAAACCTTTACCACATTCTTGACTCTAGTGATTCAATCTATTAAATTAACCTACAAATTCGACCTACCTACTTGTTTCATTTTCGCAAAAATTTAGATACAAAATTTGTTCTGATGTTCTTACTTCCTATTTCTGAAGATTTTTTCTTTTGCAATAATTAAGTCCAATATTTGAATTTATTATCATTTAATCATAATAAAATCTTGATTCGTACGTCAATATTTTGTTTTTTCTCCGTCACCCATCTATCCACTCCTTTTTTCACCTACTTTCTATGAAAATCTGTTTATTAAAAAAAATTACTTGATCTACTCGATGCTAAATAGATGAAAACTATTAGAAATCATTACAAAATTATCAACTTGCAATAATTTTCACATTTTCATCTTTTTTTTTCTTCTGAAAAAGTCGAATTTTCATGTCCAGTTCATGAAAACCCCATACATCTTCAGACCTTCATAATCCCCAAAAAAGTTATGGAAGGAAAGTTGAAGTCAGAAAAATTCTCTACAGAATTAAATAAAAATAGCTTCTTACGATAAACTGTTCGAATTCTATAGCGAAAAAACTGCGATTTTTTTGAGAAAAATGGCTGTTTTTTAATACTTTAGGGTTGATGAGGCAAGTTTTAACGTTATCAGGTCGAGCCGAAACTTTTGAATCTCCTTTTTACATCAATTAGCAACTTTTCAGGGGTTCCTGCCGTAGAAATTCCGAATTTGATTTCTTGTCGTTTGATGCTAGAATAAATATACAAAGCATATTTGTTCCAGCCTCAATTACAAACTGTTGTGGCGATTTTGATGAAACTTGTTTACATGTTTCTCATTGGACAACTAAAAATATATGAAACATAAATAGGGGAGTGGAGGAAAGTAGTTTTTATATATATATATATATATATATATATATATATAAAAAAATAACCGATTGACATGAAATCTGATTCTCAAGTTTCACCTTGCCAAACTAAAAATACTCTAAGTTAAATCTTTCCACAAGACTAGCCCTAAAGCCTGAAGGGATATTTTTTAAGAATGCCTGGCGTTCAGAGGACAACCGCAAATGCGAAAAATGATACTAATTGCATTCCCAGATGATTTAAAGGCGCTGTCCAAGATGTGAAAGTGAACTGTCGATCAGATGACCATATGCACTATGAAAGTGTTTGGAGAGAACTCTGGAAACCCGAGACTTGTGCCGAACAATTAATGTGACTGGTCCTTGTAACCTCAGATGGATTTTGGCAGACAAACTAGACGTGCGTCCGGCGGGAACTCAGAAGAGAGAAATTCTGTCTATAGTCTCTAAAGATACTAAACCTCTAATGGAAACTATAATATTTTTCTTGTATACGTATTGTTATTAAATATTTAACTTAGATTCAATAGCTCAGCGCTCTCCACGAATTCCACGTTATCTGAGAGGTCTAGATTCAATAACTGAGCGATCTCTACGAATTCCACGTTACCTGAGTAGGTTAGATTCAATAGTGAGCGTGCTCGACGAATTCCATGTTACCTGAGTAGGCTAGATTCAATAGCTGAGCGCGCTCCACGAATTCCACGTTACCTGAGTAGAAAACCTGTCGCACCACGCTGAAAAACACACAGGCTGAAAAAGTGCCTTGAAACCTCTCTATGCATTTCACTGTTTCGAAGTAATCATGCAACAGGATTCTCAAATGAAGGGTTGTAGGACGCACGAAAAGATGATTGGCCATGGTCTTGCAAATTCGTAAGCGCTGTAGGAGAAAACGGCAAGTAGAACAATAGGCGATGGCCATCAGTGTCTTGAGGCCATATCATTTCAATATAAAAGGTGTGTTTTTGAAGATGAGCAACGCAAAATCATATTTCATTGAACACAAAAAGAATATTCAGTACTGAAATATAGATCAGATGAACAAGAAAAGCAATATTTAGGAATTTATTCATATTTCTTCTGTATTTACGGCAGGCTTTCATTATCAGGGTTAGATGTGAGACAAAGTTTCGAATGGCGTATCTATGGCAATATAAACAAATCCATATTAGAATAGAATTGATGAGAAGAAGACAGGTAATAAGACAGGTAGTTTATGGAAACTTGTTGATACCATCCTCCAACAAAAGCCCGGACAAAATTTAAAAAGTACGCTGTAGTACACATGTATATTGCTACAACATGAACAACATAACGGTGGCCTGTTATTGCCGATAGTTCAAAGACATCTATCCCAAAAGCAAGAAAACATACCCTAGCCATCCGTATAAACGTACAGTGATAGACTGTTCTGATAATGTTGAAACATTCTCAAAACAAAAGTTTCTTCCTCTGTTGAGAGTAAGATACGGAAAACTTGAAGGCCTCATTATTTCGAATTTCCTAATTTTAATTTGATTATTCTCTCAAATTTTGCTCTTGAATACCTAATAAATAGAAACAAATATGTTTTCAAGAAATGTAGCTAAATTTTTAAATGTTTTTTTCACACATTTTGTAATTATGCTCTTTTCCATGGTTTTTCATGATCGTGCTTGTATTGGGAAAATACTGATTTAGAGATTTCAAAAAAACATTATATGTGAAATTCTGTATTGCTGATGGCACTGCTTGGTACAACGACAACATGTCAATATGAGGATATTTTTAATGTACATAATTCGAGATTTTAGATTAAATTGAATAGTCACAGAACAATCAATTTATTAGCTATCGCTTTTTGCTAATTCAGTTAAATTTCAATCAATAAGCAAAATTTATTATTAACTTATTGATTTATCCTTTTTTTAAAACCGTTATTACTTTCTTTAATACACCATTTTCCACTATAACACAGTTTTATTTGACTATGCCATTGTCATCATAAATTTGAGTAAATATGGTTAATAGTCTCCTGTCTGGTATTATGCAATAAATCTGCATTCACTTAAAAAGTTACGAAACAGCAAAATGTGTTTTCTAACTTATTTGCTTAAATAATTCATTCGCCTATATATATATATATATATATATATATATATATATATATA
>BGPR01001998.1:122478-194760 GCA_013235015.1 Araneus ventricosus
ATAATGTGATGTACGAATTAAGTTTGGGCATTACTGTTAAGAGGGTATTCTTACACTAATTTTATTTTCTGTATATTAGTCCCTTAACCCCTTCAGACCTGGTGTCCGGTATACAGGGCATCAACTTTGTATTACTCCTATTAATTCAATAATTAACGAAGCTACATGCTGTTTTTTTTAATTTGATTCTCGATTTTCTTATCAATATAAACGTTGCAAGAATTTTTCGTTTCGGACATGGAATCATTTCATTTGTTTAGTTTTTTCCAAAAAAGTTGAGAAAATCATCGTTCTTCCCAAAATGAAGCTCGGTGATGAATTTTGTTTTTCAAGTAATTTCTTGTTTTTAATCCCTTTTTTACCATTTAAAAGGCTTCTACAATATTTCATTACTCTTTGACAACCATTTTAAAGTGAAATTTGTTGATTTTGTGCCTTTTATCAGTTGAAATATCCGGTATTGTCCGGAAGCCGGACATGGGGTAACTTCTTTAATTTTTCATCTACAGGCTTGAAATTTCATTTATGCTTTAATCTTTTCAGTAGTACACAGTATGCCAAAGGAAAAAAATTCTATTTCCATTTTTTCTTAATTCCGACTGAAGGGGTTAAAAGTGCAGTTTTCTGTACAGTCTAATTAGATTACCCCTTCTGTTCTGGGAATGTTTTGTCGCATTGATTCGACTGAGACTAGTTCATAGAGCACTTGAGATATAAATGGATCAACGATCATTTTTAAGTCAAATGATAACGTCTATGAATGACTTAATTTTAGTTTATAAGTGCAGATATACCATAATTTGATGTTGAATTAAGTTTGGGCATTACTATTAAAGGATTATTATTACTCTAATTTTATTTTTGCTTGTATTTTAGATATCTCAAATTCGTATTCTATTTTACAGTCTTACAGGCAGGCATCTCATATCCAATGGGATAACTGGACTATAGCTCAGGGCCCCATTGACCGAAGGAGGCCTAAAAATTTAGAATAATGAATGCCGTTTTGACGTAGACTTACGTCTCTCCATAGTTGTCTAATGGTATGTCGGGAAAGGAAAAATTATGACGCTTTTTGAGGCATTTTTAAACGCTTATAGCTCCGCAACCAAAAGACATAGAGAGTTGGTTTTAATTTTATTTAACAGAGAAAGATAGAAATTTAAGATTGCAGAAAAGAATTTTAGAATTCGGAATTACAGTTTAGTCACAGTCAAGCTGCAAAGTTGGTGAAAATCACGAAACATTTTGATGACGTCACAGAGACCGATGAACACGCACGCAGACTAAGGCAATTCATTCATAGATCGCTCGAAATATTACTCAAGAATTGTTGAATTACGTAGAATTTCGTGCTAAAGTTAAACGCTTATAGCTCCGCAACCAAATAACATAGAAAGTTGGTCTTAGTTTCATTTAACAAAGAAAGGCAAACATTGAAGATTGCAAAAATAGTTTTGGAATTTGAAATTACAGTTTAGTCACAGTCGAGTAGCAAAGTTGGTGAAAATCACGAAGAATTTTACATAGATAGAGTCACATAGTCACACTAGTCTAATAGTCACTATAGACTATAGAGTTAATAGTCACATACAGCTACTTTATTACAGAAAGTCACAGTTGATTAAGGTGAGTAAATCTACTCCCCTCAATTCCAGCGGCCGTTTCGCAGAGACAGCCTCCAGTCGAATTGTTTATTTTACCTTCATGAATCATATGTACTGCCGAAAGGTTTTTATGTTTTATCACACACAGTTGATCTGCGGAGTAGAGTTTATTTCTCTTTTTTTAGAGTTTACCGTAAATTAATACTGCACTAATTTTTTGTTATTAGATATTTCCAATTTGTTTTTTGTATTACCGTGTCCCATAAGACTCACAATACAATACTATTATACTATTATTGCTTATGTTATAATGCCCGGAAAAGGAACACTACCAAAGAAATCAACGTACACATTGTACAAAACATAGAAAGAGATTGCCAAGCATATTACAACTCAAATTTCGTACACTCCGACGAAGGGACTGACAACAAGTTGCATTCTCTAGAATTCTTAATAGTTAAACCCGTCAGACTTGCAAAACATAAGTTTATTTTGAAGGAAAACGCTATTGTCACATGTTGATCAGATATTTAAATGCTAAACATAGAGCAAAAGTGTAGTGAGGCCGGAACGCCGTTCTGGCACTAATTTTTTCAACGAAAAATAAACAAGAAAAGAATATAGAAACCTCCTTAAAATGGCGCCAGTTTTGTCACCCAAGTCAGAGCAGTCCAGCACTGCTTATTTTGGGACTACACCACTGACAAGGAACTATCAATGGAGCGAGTATGGTCGTTTCGCATCTCCAGGAATACACTGTAAGTGCTCGGTTAATAGACACTGGAAAAACTGTTGTCATACCACGAATTAACCTCACCCCATCCAATCCAATCATGCCTTCCTCCTAATGTCCAGATGGACAGTTCCCACTGAAAGTTGTCTTTGTATCCATTATAACATTTGAATCATTTTCATAAAAGTAGACATTTAAATGTAATTTTTTGTCCTTGATAAAATCAGACATTTAATTGTCATTTTGATAAAGGCAGACAGTTAAATGTAATTTTGTGAATACTTTGAAAGCAGAGACTTGTGTCAATAATTCGCATTAGAAAAATAAATAAAAATGTCTAAACATTTAAAGACTGAAATGAAAAGAAGTTCTTACACGTTTTCTTTGGAGTGCAAGTTCCACTGCTCATAGAGTTTAAAGGATAACAGAAATTAGAGGAAGGATGAAAAAGGCACTTTTTTTGGAGAGGGGAATGCAAGTTCTACTGTTCACAGAGTTAAAGGATAACAGAAATTAGAGGAAGGATGAAAAAGGCATTTTTTTGGCGAGGAGTATGCAAGTTCTACTGCTCATAGAACTTAAAGGATAACAGAAATTAGAGGAAGGATGAAAAAGGCACTTTTTTTGGAGAGGGGAATGCAAGTTCTACTGTTCACAGAGTTAAAGGATAACAGAAATTAGAGGAAGGATGAAAAAGGCATTTTTTTGGCGAGGAGTATGCAAGTTCTACTGCTCATAGAACTTAAAGGAACTTACAGAAATTAGAGGAAGGACGAAAAAAGCACTTTTTTCGGAGAGGTGAATGCAAGTTCTACTCTTCACAGAGTTTGAAGGATAACAGAAATTAGAGGAAGGATGAAAAGGAACTTTTTTCTGGAGTGCAAGTTCTACTGTTCACAGAGTTTAATGGATAACATAAATTACAGGGGAATGATGAAAAAGGAGCTTACTTTTCTTCTGCATTTCGTTCTTCTTTGCTATGCAGTCGCAGCTCTTCAACTTAGTCGACGGCGGGGTGAGGAGGTCTCCGTCCTTGCTGTAGCACCTGCAGAATTTGCTGTCCTTGAAGCACTGCATGGGCAAGTAGTCCCCGTTCTTGTCGCAGTTCGGGATCAGTCGCATGGGGAGGGGTGCACTGCTCTTCATCTCTCTGTTTCTGTGTTCCTCGCAGTCCGACAGGGCTGTTGTTGAAGGGTTCAGAAATACACAAGGGTTAATTGGAGATTCATGACAATCTGGAGGCCAAAAGTTTTCAATCAATTCTAGGTTTTTGATGTCAAATGTCTTTCTGGTCGTTACAGTGATAGTCGGTCGAGCTTTCTTGTGTGACAAAATACAGTCAGATTTGAATCGCTAATAACTATGAGTCTAAAAATGAGAAAACAATGGGTGACCCCACAACGGATAGATCATATCTGTAAGAGGTGGTCGCATAGTATTTGTTGGCCTGTGACGTCATCGTACCAGTGTAGGAGCATGCGCGTGATTGTTATGAATTAACTTTATGTAAGGTTATAAATAAGTGTAGCGTGGAAACGCATTTAGCTAGGAGGTTGATTCTGGTGTCATTTTAAAGAGCCTGAGGAGTATTACTAAGACCCAAAGTGAGACAAAAATATTTATCAGAATATAAATAAAAATCGGTATTTAATTGAACATTTCAAACTCCGCATGTTTTTTGATTATAAAATGCAGAGTTTTCTTTCGAATTGTACAAAACTTACAGAATACTTGACAGAATACATGAAAGAAACATTGTATTAAAATTTTTGAATTCAATTTTTTGAATATTACGGGAAATATGAGCATTTGTAGTAAATAATGTTTTACTGCGCATACGCGAAATGTAGTTCTATATACTGTCAACAGATAGCGCCATCAAAAGCTACTCTAAATAAAACATTAAACTAAATAAACATTAAGTTTAACGCATGTAGAAAGGGTCTGTGGTAGCTTGTGATTTATCTATTCTGTAACCATTTTACTACTCTGTGTAAATATTGTATTAAAGAGATTGATAATCAAATTACATATTAATACGAAACACTTTTTTATGATTTTATCCCAACGTTTCCACGAAAAATCTACTGCGCGGATCCGAACTGCGCCTTTCTTATGTTTTACATATCTCGATAACTTAAATTATTAATTTAATTCGAGTTTCTCTCGATAGATGGAGCTAGGTTCTCTGGCTTCTAGATCTGACTTCTTTGTCCTAAATATGCTTTGTTTGGCGTGGGTGTTTGCTAAGATTGGCAGAAGGTAAAGTTTTTTATTTCTTTTTTGGTTTTTGTTAAAAAAGACATTTCCAGTATTTCTTTGATGAAGGGTTTTTCCTATTTTTTCAATCTATGGGATAAATTCAGGTCACATTGGAAAGTAAAATTTTGACTCTTTAATCGTTACCTCTACAGAAAATTTATCCCTCTTCGTAAACCTTAGAATCCCAATGGAGAGTGACCTCTGAAAAAGCTCTCCATTCGGATTCTTCTTCCTTTGTTTTTCAATTTTATTGTGTTTTGATATATATGACAGTTTGCTTTTTGTCCTTTGATGGCTTCATATTCTGTTAGTTAATATTGTATTTTTGTTCAATGCAACCCTTATGCTGCTGCATTGCGCAAACCAGATGCATTGAGTCTATTGTTCATATTTTTTTACGTCTATTCTATTTTTATGTTTTTCTGTTTATTCTTTTTATTGTATATATTATGGTATGTACGTATTATGTAATATTGTGGGAAAACATATACTTACAATTTTCATGATTACTTACCTTGTACAGTTTCTGTGATAACTGCCATTGCCTAAACAAATAAAAGCATAAAGTTATTTATAATTTATTTTTTTGCAGACTAAGAAAATTTCTCGTGAAAGTAACATTTGATCGTTTTTTATGAACAATAATTACTAATATAATAGCCCAAATCCTCCGGTAACGCTCTGATGTCACCTACAATAAAACTCGCGCCATACAACTGCGAGACGTTAAACAGCATTATTTCATTGTTAGAGAACCTAAATTTCAGTAATTTTAAATGTAAAAGAGTAATTGTAGTTCTAATTTCAAATTCAATAGCTCTAAAATAGTGAAATAAAATTTTCTATCCATTGATATAAAATTTATCTCGCTATGATCAATAGTTTCCGAGAAATTTTAAATTATATTAATCCTATATTTTAAAATTAATTTCCGTTTTTTAATAGAAAGTGGTAAATTACGTTAGTGGTATATCATGCGCGTGATACAGTTTGGACGCCAAATTGTATCTGAATGCAATCGTGGCGATGTTGTTTTCTTGTCAAGGATTAAATTAGCCACCAGTGACGTGAATCTACCATTCGTTCTCAACCACCGCCAGTTCCCGTTAATTCCAGCTTACACGATGACTATCAACAAATCGCAGGGGCAAACTTTCGATCATGTTGGAATATACCTCGATGAGCATGTCTTTTCATATGGGCAGCTCTATGTTGCACTTTCAAGGTATAGGATTCCCAATCACGTTAAAATTTACACAAACACATCTGAAGTACAAGGAAAATTATTAAACAACGAAAAATACTTCACACGGAATGTTGTTTACCAAGAGGATTTTTGAATAAAGAAATATTTAAATAA
The DNA here is from genome assembly GCA_013235015.1 of Araneus ventricosus. Classification (NCBI taxonomy): domain Eukaryota; kingdom Metazoa; phylum Arthropoda; class Arachnida; order Araneae; family Araneidae; genus Araneus; species Araneus ventricosus. The sequence continues at coordinate 128,441 of BGPR01001998.1, forward strand.
TATGTAAATGAAAAAATATTTCCTGTCATAAAACATATGTTTATTTTATTTGTTTTCAATCAATGCTAAACATTTATCTCGCATATATATCTATTTAAACACGTCAAATTCGAAGGGAAATCTCTCGAATGAAGAAGGAATTTGCACCCGTCAAACCATGACGGGTGATTTTCTAGTATCTTTTATAAATATCATTTGCTCGAAATATACAATAGTGCCCAATGAAAATGCACCACACTAGATTTTGTCATAGTTTTATGCGCGAGGTTGACCCAATAACTTAACGAAAGACGCAATAGCAGAAACGATGATACAAACATGCATATCTATTGCAAGCCCTTGAAAATTACCTTCATTTCAACAGTATTATTTTCAAAATTTTAAATTATAATCCTATACTTACAAACATGTAAGAGGTGAGTTTTCAATTGTCAGTACTGTATTATGAATTAACTAGAAGGATCTGCACCATTAAAATAAAACCACTAAATGAAAGAAAGAGCCACTAAAATAAGTTATTTAGATAAAAGTGTATCGAGTTGTAAATTTTGAGAAAATACTTTAATTCCTTTTTTATTTTAAACGGCTGAATGAATGTCTTCAAGAAAATTTAGTGTGAAAAAAGTGATTTTTCAAAGTATATTCTCATTTTTTATAAGAGCGGACGTTGAGTATTTGCCTCATGAGAAGAGGAGAGATACATATGCCTTAATCTCATTTATTACTCATTCTTATTCCCACCCTCTAAATGTATTCTAAGATTCAATGATTTTCAATTTTTACTTTCTCGTATACGAAGTATTCAAAGAGAAAGTATTGTAATCGTCAAAAAAATTCGAACTCGAGATTTTGACGAATCTCCACGTTTTAGACCTCTCTGAGTCCGAAAAACACAATTTCTGAATTATGTCTGTCTGAGAACACGATAACTTGAAAATTATTCGAGCTACGGGCATGAAATTTGGTATGTGATCGTTACACATAATTTGTAATTTTCTATCAAATTTTGGACAAACTCCGTCTACGGGAAGTCTGTCTGTCCGCTGTCATGCGAACTCTATAACTCAAAAACTTGAATAGCTAGATGGATAAAATTTGGTATACAGTTTTATCGTCATGAATGTAGATCCATATAAAATTTTGGGCCAAATCCGTCAACGGGTCGACTGTCTGTCGGTCTGTAGTTTTGAAACAAATGCTTATCTCCATGCGCATGCGTACTGGTAGCAATCTCTGGTAGCAAGCAGAAGGATTACGTCACTTTGTCCTTGAGATGGAGTTTGTGGTAGATTCGTTTTATCTCCTGTTTTGTTTTCGCTCACTCGTGCCCGTGCATTAGCGGAGCTTGCTACAGCGTGATGGAAAATAAATATTGCTAAGTTTTAATACATAGGCATCTCTTTGAATATGATTCTTCACCTAAATATTTTACAATCACTATATTCTACAATGAAAAACCTTCTGATATTCGTTGCATTCTGGGTTACAGTAGGTTCGATTTTTTTATTCACGCAAGGGGAGGGGAAATGACAAATTTTTGAGCAGTATACGAGAAAGTTTAGGGGAGGCAACTCCCACTGGTTTTCTATAGAACTCAACGTGTCTAGTTATTCAGCTTTAAATAAAAATAAATTTGAAGTTTTCGGATAAGAAAATTCCTCTCATCCTACTCGAAACTCTAATGACGAACATTGTAGGTTATATTTCAATGAATAATTGAACAGCTAACCATAACTCAGTAGATTCCATTAACTAGCCACTTCCTTATTTTCAACACCTGTTTGTATGCATGCTTCTAATTCTAACCTCATATATGAAGGTTAACTGAAAACCATTGTCTACATCAAAACACCTTTCTGACCATAATTGAATAGATTGATTTTAAAATGGGACTTCTGACGTTTTCAAAATTTTACAGGAGCAGAAGAAAACGAATGGGCTGTAAACAACATCGAAATTGGTCTCTAAGAGATCTCTAATATATTTCACAGTAGAAAATGAAATGAGCCTATTAATGACAACTAAAAAATATTACAATTATTAAAGTTTTCAAAAATTTAAATTTAGCAGAAGCCCCTTTTAACATCAAACAGTATAAAAGTTTCAGAATTTCAGGGAATAAATTATTATAATCCATGGATATCAATTAAACATAATTAAGATTCAAAATTTATTTATTTGTGAGTAAATTTAAATTTAAGGACACAAAATAAAATAGAATTTTAAAGTTATTCCTTTTCAATAAAAGTCAGATTTAAAACAGTAAAAAAATTCAGGGAAAAATAATTAGAAGCCAGGAATATCAAGCAAACTCGAATAAAATTCAAATTTAATTTATTTGCAAATAAATTTAAATTTTAAAAGTTACTGATTTTTAAGTAATATTCAAATTTTAAATTTTTTTGAAAAAAACGTTTATAGAGTCAGAAATATCAATAAAATTTAAAATTCGTTTATTTTCAAATAAATCTAAATTAAAAATCAAATAAAACAAAATAAAATGTGAAATTTGTTTTTAAGCAAAATTCAGATTTAAAAACAAACCTTATTAATAAAAAATGGTGAAAATGAATTTCAGTTCTGTTGAGGGTCATTTGAAGATCCTCGTGGGTATGTTTGGATCTCTTGTCAAAAGGGATTGCGTTCTTCTGGAATGTATTTATAGTTTTCCCGATATCATCCATTTTGATAATCAGAATCGTTTTCGAGATCGTCATAGGATCAATGGGCAATCTTAACTTTATTTCTGTATTTCTCGGGAGTTAGAACCGGTGTACTTAAAGTGACGAAACGGATTAATCATTTTTCAGAAATTTCAAACGTTAGTTTTTGTTCTTTTGCCATGTTTCTCCATAAAATAACTCGATAATGTTATTAATAATGTTAATATTGTTATTAACTCGAGTCATTTGACTCTTAAGCTTACCTAAGCCCTTAACATTATTGATGAAAACTCTTTGCATAGACGGATGTTTTCAGGGTGGGGATGTGACAGTAGGAGGTACGGTAAAATAAAAAAGACTAATTAAGGGGTACGCTAGGGGAAAAAGGTTGGGAACCTCTGTGTTACATAATTAGAAGAGTATATTGACAGTTCATCGGTCAAGCATTTTTTCTTGTAATATGTATACTGGTAAGATGGCAATTTTTTTTTGCAATATGCATACTGGTAATATGGCAATTTTTCTTGTAATATGTATACTGGTAATATGGCAATTTTTCTTGTAATATGTATACTGGTAAGATGGCAATCATTTTTGTAATATGTATACTGGTAATATGGCAATTTTTCTTGTAATATGCATAATGAACAGAAACAATGATGTTAAAAGGGGTTTTCTGAGCAGAAGTCCCCCTTCAAACACTATACCGAAACTAACTGCTTTCCTACAACATAACTATGGATGGCAGAATTTCACGTTTTACATCAAACGATGCAACTACTTTCATCATGGAGAAGCCCCTTTAGGTACTGTTCAAAATCAATTTGAGGTACTATTAAATAAGACAGGCCAACAAATTTCAACATTTTATGTGCTTCAGAGCGAAAGTATACCAATTCCTAATGATTTTGACCTGCTGAGTTCGAAAATGATAATGAAAATCTTAGCTCAGATTTTACCAGATGTATTAAATATTATTAAAATAAAACTTTAAACATGCATACGATGTGATAGAGGTTACTTGTAGCACAAGAACTGTCAATATACTCTTCTAATTTTGTAACACAGAGGTTCCCAACCTTCTTCCCCTCGCGTACCCCTTAATTAGTCTTTTTATTTTACCGTACCTCCTACTGTCACATCCCCACCCTGAAAACATCCGTCTATGCAAAGAGTTTTCATCAATAATGTTAAGGGCTTAGGTAAGCTTAAGAGTCAAATGGCTCGAGTTAATAACATTTGCTGGACTTATTTTTTATTTTACATTTTATTCCATTTTTACAATAGTATTAGTTCAATGCCAAAACAAATGGAATCAGTATTGTAGTAATTTCGCATTAACTTATAAAGGATAGCTAAAAACTACTCTTACTTAAGATTTCTTCCTTTCTTGTTTTGAGGGTAGGTTTTAGGACTTACACAACTTCCACTTTTGCTTTTCACATGAACTTGGGCACAAAAATTCTGAAAATTTTTAATCCCTTATGTTTTCTTTTGTCCGCCATTAATGACTTTGAATTCGCGTACCCCCAACTGGTCCTTCGCGTAACCCCAGAGGTAGGAGTACCACAGGTTTGGATCCTCTGATTAACATATAATGTAATCTGGACATAAGTTGCATGTACGAAGTTCCGTTACTGTTTTCTTTTCATGAATTTGCAAATGTTTCACTTGTGACATTCCAACAGTATTCTGCTAACAATGAGGAGATCCATTTCCATTGGTAGTGTCTCTCCGTATCAGGGATATCCTGATGGAAGCGTAAACCATGCCCATCGCTTACAGAGCTAGAGTTGCCAGGTAAAAATCGATGACAGAATGTACAGACTGCATTCTTAAAGACAAAGTTTCAAGGAGCATTTCTTCCCTTTCTGTCACTGGCGACGAGTTGATGCACAATGGTTACGACAAATGTGCGGGTTCATACTTTATCCTGATCTGGAAGCTTACAATCAAAGTATAGTACGTTGGAAGTTCTCACAAGTGGGGTGATACTTAACTTTGGTGAAACAAACTTGAATTCTTCACAAATGTAACAATGATTGTCAAAATTATTCCCACGCTTTCAACGCATTGTGTCCTTATTACACTCACATATTTATAAAATAGGAAAACAATAAAATTAAATCTTTCACAAGGCTGTGATATCGGATTTCACAAAGAGAACTGACGCGACAAGTGCAGAATGATGAAATCTGTGACTGGTGCTGAAACCTGAAGGCTACAGTGAGAACTTTAAGAGGCTGGTAGGAAAATTACTAAACTGGCATAATGATTTATAAAAAGAAGCTAATGAAAAGCAAACTGAGTGCCAAACATATCTATAATAGAATTGTCCAGAGATGTCTGTAACGCTGGGCGGAGCTAAAAATAACCACGCCCCTTTCTTCTGCGTCATTATTGAACGGCCGAATCGGATGATTGTATAAGAATATTACCTCAGTTTTTAACAATGGTAGAGAGACACGCAATTAAATATTTGTTTAAACAATGAAAACGGATTGAATTGCGTTTCAACAACGAAAAGTATTGTTGTACATTATGCCAAAAAATGTGCATGAGATTTTGTATTACATCTTTCGCGAGTAAATCTGTTACAATCAGTTCTGGAATATGGTTTGCAGGCTAAAAGCCCGTCTTAGACAGGCACAAATTTTCTAGTAAATATATAATAACTAGAAAAATCACCCGTCATGGTATCACGGGTGCAAATTGCCTCTTCATTCGAGAGATTTCCCGTCAAATCTGACGCGTTTAAATAGATATATATGCGAGATAAATGTTTAATGTTGATTGAAAACAAATAAAATAAACATATGTATTATGACAGGAAATATTTTTCATTTACCTTTTATTTATATATTTCTTTATTCAAAAAACCTCTTGGTAAACAACTTTCCGTGTGAAGTATTTTTCATTGTTTAACAATTTTCCTTGTACTTCAGATGTCTTCGTGTAAATTTTAACGTTGCCAAAAAATATTATCAAATTATATCATCACGATTGCACTAAATAATTAGATGCATCGTGGCATCCAAACAAGATCACGCGCGTGTTATACCACTGACGTAATTTACTATTTTCTATTAAAAAAACGGAAATTAATTTGAAATATAGGATTGATATAATTTGAAATTTCTCGGGAACTATTGATCATAACGCGATAAATTTTATATCAATGGATAGCAAATTTTATTTCACTATTTTAGAGCTATTAAATTTGAAATTAGAACAATTACTGTTTTAAATTTAAAATTGCTGAAATTTAGGTTCTCTAACAATAAAATAATGCTGTTTAACGTCTCACAGTGCTATGGTGCGAGTTTTTTTATTGTTGGTGACGTCAGAGCGTTACCGAGAGATCTGGGCTATTATATTAGTACTGATGTAAAATAAAACATGATTATATATTATTATTGCTAGCAGAGAACACTTATTTTTCAAATTTTTTAAAATTATAGTCCATTTGTAATTTTTATTGTCAGATTCTTGTTCATATTCCATAAATTAGTAATGTTCCATGAATTAGTAATAGTTAGTTCAGTAACCATGAATTAGTAATATTCCACTAATTTGGTTTGAAAAGAAGATGGAGGCTTTACTTAGTAGGGCGCCATTTTTTTGTCTTGACCGAATCAGATCGGCAATAGTTTAGTCCATCTTTTGATGGTAATTTTCCCTTGTTTTTTTAAGCCAATTGTAAAGAATTTTGGAATGAATATGGGATAATAGCTTTGCAGCTGTAAGTCCCGCAAATCCCTTTAATCATTCAATCACTCAATTTGTTTATGAAGCCGTTTGGCTGTATACCAGAGTAATTAGCATATCAAATGTTGTTCAAGCACTGGTTAACAGAACGCACTCCTATATTCAGTTAATGTAAGTCAATTATTTCACCTATTAAGATGCGTTTACTTATACTTACTTATACTTACTTATATATACAGTTAATGAAAGTCAATTATTACACCTATTAAGATGTGTCTACTTATACTTACCACTACTAACAACATCAATATCCGCACCATGTTGCTCTTTAAAATTTCCTCGTAAGTTCTGTAAAAAGAATTGTAAAATGTACATAATTTAAAAATGTATGTTGGAAAAAGACTTATTAAAGTTTTGCTATTAAAATCTTATGCACAATCGGTACTGAAAAAACATTAATGTAGGTAAATTCTTTCCAATTTTTCAGAATGAATACTGAAGAAAACAGTTGAACATGATAATGTTTTTAGGCTGGAATACTATTTGTATCAATACCAGTACATAGAATTCCAGAATTATCATTAAGTTATGAAGAACTGGTATCACGTGGATGCAAAACACAGCGTTTAAATTGCAAATGCATTAAAAACGAACTACCGTGTACTCTTGTGAGGGCTAGTGTTACCAGATTCATATTTTAGAAAGAATTATTTATTATGGTAAGCATAAACGAACAGTTAAATGTTTGTGCATTTTGTATTTGGTTCAGTATAGTTTTATCTATTGGGCTGAAAATATTTATGGCCATCTCTTTCAAGTTTTTCTTCTTGTGGAATGCCATCTGAATTTTGTACTTCAAATTCAGAGAAATTTTAGTTTAAATATTTCATAAGTAAATGTTTTTGTTGAACTATAGATTTGCTGCATGATATTTATAATACGAAACTTTATTATCACCCCCTAAATTACAAATGTATTGATGTCGAATGTAACAACGTAACAAGAAGGTAATTTACTCATATTTAGTGCCCATATTTGTATAGCCACAATTATTATTACTGATAAATTAAGCTTTTAAAGCTTGTGAACAATAAAGCAGGTGATGACACAACCCCATACGTTTTAAAAAATTTAAATATGTCAAATAAACCTAAAAAGTACGGCGATTAAACGTTTTAAATTTCCTTCGGTCGCCATTTTGATGACTTTCTATAAGAGAAACGAGGTCTCTAAAACTTTGGGTTTCTACAGTTTTTAAGTCAGAAAATGATGCAGACTCAGTACCCAAAAAGGCATAATTTCTACCAGAACTGAAAAATTCTATAACTTTTTCAGAATATTCAAGTAAACACGGAACACTTTCACAACAGCAGAATTTTTTTCGTCAAAATAGGTTCGATAATTTTTTAATGTTCGATAATTCAAAGTTACAGAGGTTTTGCGATGTTTGTCTGAACGACAGGTGTTTTTGTTTTGTTTTGAACGAACACCTTTTGAGGAAGTATGTTTGCTATTTTAGGAATGGAAAAGATTGGCCACCGTAAATTGAAGTTGGCTTTTCAAGTTGCTAATAAACAACATAATATAACTGAGTGGTAACAAACTGTTTCTTGAAAACACGCATCATCACAAGTTTATTCAGCTGTTTAATATTTTAGAAATGAAATAAAAAATTTCTGACGTCACAGAAATCCCGCATTTTATAAATGAAATACAATTTTTCTTACGTCTCATAAATCCACAGCAACTTTCAAAATAACTTAACAAAATATTTAATTTGCGCAATCTTTTTATTCTTTCAAAATGCTTTCTAACAAGAACATATTCTTTCAACTTTATCACGTAGAATTTTCGAGTTTAAATCAGTGGAGGATTTTGATAATATGAGGCCTCAGAAGCAAAATTGTTTTGAAACCCCTCCCCTATCCAGTGTTGTACCTAGCACAGCGATGTACGTCGTATAAATTTTAAGGTCTCCAGGCACGAGGTAAGCTGTTCTAGCGCCTGTTAGTAAACCGCCATTGGTGTAAATACACTTTACAATTATAGAAGATTCAGAGCTAAAAAAATACGAGGGTGGAACTAAAAAAAGTTTATAAAGGTAATAAAAAATTATTTGTTAACATTAAGCAGAAAATACAAAAGGGATTTAAGAAGCATACTTGTCGATCACTTTTCCACATAATCACCAAATCTATTTAGGCGTTTATCTGAACGCAGGACCAACTTGTTTAACCCGGCCTCGCAGAAATCATGTCGCTGTCCATTGAGCCAGTTCTCGACAACTGTTTTCACATCACTCTTTGAAGAGAACCTTGTTCCAGATAAGTGTTTGGAATCCAGATTGGGCGCTGAATTTGGGCTATAAGGGGGTGGCTCCAGACTTCACACTTGAACTTTCGCAGCAATTCTTGAGTTTTGAGATCAGTATGGGTATTGTCATGCAAGAGAATGACACCATCACTCAGCATGCCAGGGCGTTTGCGTCGGATAACTTCACGATGGCCCAATGATTATTTCCTTTTTCAGAATTGAAGGAACTCTTATCTAGAACAAGATTTTCTTTAGAAAGTGATGTGGAAACAGTTGCCGAGAACTGGTTCAATGGACAGAACGTGATTCCTGAAAAGCCGGGTTAAACAAGTTGGTCCTGGGTTCAGATAATTGCCTAAATAGATTTAGTGATTATGTGGAAAAGTGATCGGCAAGTATGCCTCTTAATTCCCTTTTGTATTTTCTGATTAATGTTAGTAAATAATCTTTTATTACCTTTGTAAACTTTTTTTGGATCCATCCTCGTAATAATAAGGTTAGGTTACTGGTTAGATTAATTTTCGATTTTGAATTACATGAAGGCTACTTTGGGACGGATCTCGCACTTCTGAACGATAATCTCACTATGATCGATCCTGAATTGGCACCTACTATCTGAACTTTTACACAGCACCAGCCGGAGGGCATTTGACCTTGAGGGATCGAGTTCTTCAATGATAAAGAAATGGATTTGGAGTTAAGTATAGAAAGTAATATCCAGAAGAGACAGAAAATAGAAGGAATTTTACTGGTGCGAGCAAATGCTGCTGCATCCAGGAAAAATTGCGATGAAAAAGATTTAAAACAACAGAAGGAAAGAACAAAAATGTAAAACACATTAAAATATAACAAAAATTAGCAACGCACGATTGAAATAAGCCAAGGAAAAAAGAATCCTAATGGAAAAGCGTTATTGGAGGCCACTTCTCCATTATGGATTCTAATAGGAATAGGTTTTCTGTCGAGGAAAATGACTTTAAGGTTTGAATTAGAATTAGAATTTTCAGCAATGATGACGGCAAGTAGATTTTACTGGTAAGGACTGTTTTTGATTTCTTTTTTGTAAAATGTTTTTCCTTTTTCACCAATTTCCGGCATAGGTTCAGGCTACAGAGGAAAATTCTATTTCAGACCTTAAAGTCATTTTGCTCGACAGAAAACCTATTCCTATTAGAATCCGTAATGGAGAAGTGGCCTCCGATGACGTTTTTCCATTAGGAGTTTTTTCCTTGGCTTATTTCAATCGTATGTTGTTAATTATGTTACATTTTAATGTCTTTTACATTTTTGTTTTTCCTTCGGTTATTAAGAAATTTAACTATTTCAAGCCATAATATGTATGCAATTACATAGTATGGCATTTAAATAAAAGTAATTGTCAAATACAAATACAAATTTAAAGGGAATATTCTTCAAAATACGTAGTTAAAAATCGTCCATTTTAATTTAAATAATAATTTTGCAAATGTTATTTATCATCATTTTAGAACAGATCTACATTGAAATCGAAATTTCCTTTCCTATTTTCATAATGATTATGCTTTTAAATTAGTTTTTTAACTAATTAAAAACTTTGCGTTTCAGCAAAAATTATAACTTGATTCTTGGATGATTTTTTAGACATCTTTATCGACCTAACTGGGTAAAAGCAATCAAAGATAAACTCACCTTCCTTTACAATAAGAATAGAATGTATATATTGAAAGAGAGTCCACATGTGAAAAGGACGTTTTATGATTCTGTTCTTTCAGGTACGATAATACCATTTATTTTATGATGTCATTTTATACTGCATTTGTCTCTGATTGACTGGCGTGGCATTTTTCCTTTTCATCTTTATAGTTGCTTTACAAAGAGAAAGGTGAAGTCATCGGCAGTTTCGTCTGTTGAATCATTTTGGAATGATTTATCTTTTCTACTTACACAATCAGGAAATGAAATTCAAAAGTATACACGTAGTAAAATTATATCGCTGTTCATGGAATAAAGTGCAAGTTTCGGTTACATTTTCAGGGATACGAACAGCTGCTGAGGTCATTTATTAAAAAAAGATTATTAAAAAATGGCTTTAATTTTTTTCTAGGGGTGAGAAAACCGAAAACCATTTTTTCGGTTAACCGGTTTTTTTCGGGGTTTTTTTTTGCCTCGGTTTAGACCGTTTTTTTTTTTAATGGAAAAACCGGGGCGGAAGATAGGCTCGATTTTAGGTTCGACTAGACTAAAATTTGCCAATTTATAAAGCTTTGAATTTCATCATCTTAGGCCTATCACCGACAACCGCTTCCTCGAGGCGTCTGTTGGTTGGCGGATTACTGAAAGAGTCATAATGACCAGATAAATATTGGCCAATGGATTGATTTCCTGCAGAAACAATGCGAATAAAAAATTTTATCTGCAAACGGCGTCTGTTTTTTTTGTAGCTAAAAAAATATTTATCTTTAGTCGGAATTTCTGAGGGATCCGAAAGATTAATATCTACGTTGAATAATGTTGTTTCCGATGAGAGGTGTCGACTCACGGATCAACACATTGCTGAAAGAGACTTTATGAGCAGATTAGATGATAAATATTAGCCAATGAATTAATTTCTTGTGAAAACAATGTTAATAAAAAATTTATCTATAATACTTACTTTTTAAAATAATTACTCATTTATTATTATTACATATTGTATTAATTATTTATTTATAATCATTACTTATAACATTAATTAATTATTGTATTAATACTTACTTATTTTATATCATTATTAATAAAAAATTCTGTCCACAAACGTGGCTTTTTTAAAAAAAAACCCCACCGTAAACCGGTGTTTTTCAAAAACCGGTTATTTTGAGCAGTTTAAATCGCCAGGTTAAACCGGTGGTGAAAAAAACCGGTTTAACCTAAAACCGGTTTTTTTGGAAAAACCGCCATCCCTATTTGTTTCATCAATATTTTTTTAACCCATATGCAGATACATAAAACTGAATTAATTGTGTTAGAAGAATATTGATGAATGAATGTGTGAATATTGAGATGAATGTATGTATGAATATTGAGATGAATGAATGTGTGAATATTGAGATGAATGAATGTATGAATATTGAGATGAATGAATGTATGAATATTAAGATGAATGAATGTATGAATATTGAGATGAATGAATGTATGAATATTTATGAATTACACATATACGAATACATATTATACATAAAATACTACATTTATTTATTGATTCCGTTTTCAAAATATTGCAACATTTGAATTTTGTTTAAGAATAGTTTGAAAAAGGCAAAAATGCTTTAAATTCAAGAACAAAATATGAAACATTTAATGTATAATATTTTCTAAACTGTAATTTAAGCACAAAATTTTTATCTAGGAAATAGACTATTTTTGAAATATGTAGATGTAAAAAATTTAGACCAAAATAAAAATTCATGAAACTTTTAGAAAATCATGTCTAATTTCATTTTTGTACGTTAATATTTTCAAAATGTATTATATTAAATGTATATTAATATTTTAAAAGTGATTATAAATTTATATCTCTTATTATTATAACACATTTATATCTGTCGATTTACTTTACAAATTTTGAAAAAACGGTAGTCGCTTTGGCAACTGACTTGTTGGCCTAGAATATTGGCAGTTTTCAATTTTAATCAAATCTTATACGATGTTTCAGGAAAATATATTTTTAAACTCTAAAAAAGTTCTTGGTTTTTTCAATTAATGTATCTAGGTGGTCACGCCTGCCAGAAAAGCTTCCTTTGTTTTCAGTTGGAGTCTGTTCTACTATGATGGCGTTAGGCAAGGCTTCCTAAGCCTTTTTTTCTCTCATCAGACTTTGCTAATAAAGACTGTTTTTATTCCGTTTTTTGTGAAATGTTTTTTTCTCCTATTTTTGTTTCCAATTATCAGGGATAGGTTCAGGCCACAGAGGATTATTTATTTGACCTTAAAGTCGTCTTTCATCGACAGTAAACTTATCCCAATTAGAATCCATTGATGAAAGTGGCCTTTGACAACGTTTTCCAGATGGATTCTTCCTTACTTGGTTTTTTCAATAGTGTGTAGTCAATTTTGTTACGTTTTAATGTCTATTACAGTTTTGTGTTTTCTTACAACTGTTTTGATATCTTTGTCATTGCAATTTTTCCTGGATGCATCAGCATTCGCGCGCGCCAGTTATATTGCTTTAATTATTGTTCTTTTATCCCTTTTAGCTAATATTTTCTGTACTTACTCCAATTCCAGTAATAGTTTATATTTAATTCATACAGTTTCAGAAGCTTTATATGGGTTCTGTTCATTGTGCTCATGCATCCTCCTAATGGAGTCCCAGACACGTGGAAAACATAACTGCGCATGTCATTTAAGATTTAACTGCTAGTTGTTTTAAATGTAAGGTATGTTCCTATAAATTTATAACTGCTATTATTGTTATAAATTCCTAATTGTCTATTTTTCTCATAATTTTTGTGAAAACAAGCATAGACATTTTTAGGAAATGGTATTTAAAATTATAAGACATATTTTTATAAGGGCTGATAGAGTATAAAAAAAAATTAAATAGAATTCGGACCTCTTGTCGAGGATGAATCGTCATATCCATAATGGAGTATGAAATATAATTAATCTGTGTTTCTGTGTGCTTGGAAGGAACACTCTACAAAATTATATAAAACAGTGTTTTTCAAGCTTTCAATATTTGCGATCCAATTTTCAATCATAATTTTCAATCATAATTTTCAACGTGCCTCCCTCTCATAGAACGCCTCCCCTTTCAGCATTTAGCCATACAGGCAAAGAATTTTAACAAAGTATTTTCTTGATGATGGCAAATTAGTAGCAAGTTACAAGCGAGTTAGGGATACATTTCAAAATACTCCCTAAAGCCCCAGACCCACGATCAGATAAACCACAGATTTCGTCTGCGGTGTGCGTTACTTCCCGCCATGGGAACAGGTAGGTTCGAAGTCGCTCGGGGACTTGTAAGGGCATCTGTGGTATCCCGCGTTGTGGCGGTAAAAAGCTGAAACATCAAAGACGCGAGAACGAAGCGACGCGATCCGTTCCCTTGGCCTGTTGTAGTTTGTGCTCTGTTCTCGCGTCGTAGTTTTTTAACAGTTTCGAATGCATACTTTTAATGATGATAACTACATTTTTATTGATAAATTTTCATTTTATAATTTCTATGTTATGTAACATTATAATCAGTATATTTAATTTACATCTTAATTAATAATAATTAAGATTTCGAAATTTGCATATGGTAAATCAAAATTTAATTATTATCGAATAAAAGGAAGCTGCAAATAACTTTTTCTTTCCAAAATTGCTTTCTGCATTACTACTGAACACATCACGATTATTTTCTAATAACATTAGTGAGGCATAAAGCACTAAAAAGAATTATGTTCATGCTAAATACTGAAGTAATATGAAGTGGGAATGCAAAAACAAATTTGATATTTAATATTAAATTTTCAAATCAGCATACTATCTATGCCTCTTTTCATTGAAGAAGCAAAGTGTTATAAACAGTTTTGTCTCGCCATTTTATAAGTTTAAAAAAATTCTTGAGGTATGAATTCATGCAACAAAGAAAAAAAGAATGCTCCAAGCCATTTTTATCAACATATTTTTAAATTGAAGATTAATAAGAAATCAAACTCATTCTGAGACTTTTTCGGATTATTTTACTATACGTTAAAGAACCAGATAGCTTTTTTTAAATAATCCATTATAAGTTTGATTAGAATTAAAATTATATAAAAATTCTAAACAGTAAATTATTTTTAAATTTGATGAAATGCTGCATGTTTATTAAATACCTTGTAAAGCGACAAAGTTTAAATTTATAAAAATTTTATACTCATTGCATCGAAAGAAAGCGATTATGACTTCTTATAAACTAAATGTCAAGTTCAAATGTTCTTCAGTACTTCATGTTTCATATATATAGAGAGGCGTAATAATATTAAATACGCCATTGCAGAAATTCAGGGAATTGAACTTAACAATAATTCTTGACTCTCTTTTCAAGACAGATAATTAACATTTTTACTTTAGTTTAAAAAATGAAAACGCATTAAATCGAGAAATACAGAAATTCATTTTAAAAACATATTTTTTAAGATAATAAATATTTAAAAATATATTGTCTTCAAAAAACGGTCAGTTGTTGGAATTATAAGATTTAAATAGACTATTAATTTCTTGTTATTTTTACATGAAAATTGTGTTGGATATTAAATAGGGCATGCTTTAATAGCAACGCTTCAGATGCATTGTTATAACAAAAATTTCATTTCTTGTACGCCATATCCTATTTTTATTGAATTAACTATAAGGAAATAAATTGGTAGTCACAATCTTTGCAAATATAACAAATGAGAATAGAACACTGACTAACACATTTACTCTTTCTGTTGAATATGAATTTAAAGAAGCAAATTTTTTTTTTCACATTTCGAAAATCAAACGAAAAGACCTACGTTGTAATTAATAAAGCTATAAATGTAACACTAAACTTCAGTACCCAAAAATATTTCTAATTTTTATGAAATTTTGTTTCCTTTTTGGAGCTCAGTGAGCTCATAAAATTCGATGAAATGCTTACCATTAAATATTATTCAAAATTGAAATTATACCGTCGGGGCCCTTTTCTTCTCGGGGGCCCCAGGCGCGCGCTTGGTGAGAAACAGAGCGAAGGGAAACTCGACGAAAAGCGGTTCACTGGCCAGACGGCGCGAAGAGAATTTGCCAAGTTACGCGTCGTGGGAATGGCGCATCTGGTCCAATTCAGCCTAACCACAAATCCCTTACGACGCGAGTAGCTCGTGGATTATCTGATCGTGGGTCCGAGCCTTAAGGTCTCTCAACTGTTGAAGAAGAAATATTCATAGACTTCATGGCAAGCAGCGAAATCAAAAGACAATTTAGTAATAAATCACTCTTTGAATTTTGGGCAGGGATGGATGATGCGTTTTCTGCACTGAAAACAAGAGCATTTCGTATACTATTATTTTCAATATCCTGCCTTTGCAAAACCGGATTTTCTGTGGCGGATACTTTGAAGACAAGATCTCAGCTAAATATAGAAAAAGAACTCAAAGTGTCTATTTCCAGCATTAAAGCTTCCTTCGAATAACTTTGCTATACAAGACAGGCCCAAGGGAGTCACTAATAATTATTAAATTAGTTTTTAATTTAGTATTTATAAGTTAATTATTAAATACATTGTGCAATACTGATGGAATCCTATTAATGAGTGTATTATATCAGTGTAAATGTTTATTTTATTTTTTTATTATGTTAGAATGTATTTTGGTTTACTTTCCTTTCAGTAAATTAATAAATTTTCCTAAAATTATTTTTTTCGATATGCTCGCCCCCCCTTAAGTGTTATGACGCTCCCCTAGGGTGGCGCACCCCACAGGTTGAGAATCGCTGATATAAAAAATATATTTATTCTTTCGCAGCAACATATCGCGACCTCGCGTGCTCATTTCAATAAGAATACGTCACCTAGTTCGCCTACCGGCAATTGGTTGAGGGCGAAGAGGTAAGACACGTCACAGAGACCCTTCTCGGTGATTGGACGAGAGCGAAGCAATACACTCTGCTCTGAAATCACAGGAGATTTGGTGCAGGCAGTTGACACCCGAATTCACACAAACTGGAGATTAACATTTTTCAAGTTGAAATTTGTTTAAAATTGCATCTGAGGACTAGCAATACAAGAAACTGTGCTCTCGGTGAGTTTCTAAACTCCTCAGTGAAGAACTCAAAAAGAAAAGATTGGCAAGACCTTTCACATTTTTGTCTCTTTACAAAGAAGAAAGTGAGGCGGCAAAGTTCTATAATGAAAGTTTTGAAAAACTCGTCCTTTGTTAAATAATTGTTTAAACCGACCAGGGAATTATATAAAACAAGAGAGAATTGCACGTATAATCAGAAACTAAATATTTTTTAAAAATTTTTTTCACTTGCTTTGTTTTTATTTCAAAGCAGACCTTACTTAATAAACAAACCCCGTATTTCGCATACAGTAAGAGGAAAGTTACCTACATGTGAATGCGTAGGAAAAAAATGTAAATCTTTTTGCCTTTTCCCACTAACAAAATGAACTATATACTAATCGTTTCAAAACTTTTGCATGATTTTACTCCGGAAAGGGGTGACAGGCAATGAGTAAGATGGGTATATTTCTGGAGCTCTGTGTTAAGTCACGCTAAGTAAAATGTAATCATCCAAAAGCTCCCCCCTCCATTTTCCGCGTCCCCCTATTTCCCCCCCCCAAATTGGCCTTGTGTATTCCCTGCATCATAAACCCCGGGTCCTCATTGCTAAGTAATTTTTATTATTAATGTTTGTTTTCCCATACCTTGTGATAGTTACGAACGTTTTCCAAGTCTGGTGTTTAAATTGTTTTAAAGAAAATGAAATATTTTTTAACTTGATATTTTTTAATTCTTGCAAACTTTTTTTTGTGTGTGTTTTCAGTGACATTTTGTTTTGGAGTGTGATGTGTTGTTTTTGTGGGGTGGGGTTGATAAAAACTACCCTTTTGTGTGATTCTTTGTGTGGGTTGATTTTGTTTGCTTTCTTTCAGTTTTTCTATGTGAATTTTAAAGTGCTTCTGAAATGAAAGATTCTTCATTTATGTCTTGACTAAGGTGGTGCTGAACTACTTAGTAAGACCTACATTCAGTGTGAGTGGCTGCCACTTTTGTCGCCCGGAATGACTTGCAACCTGCCTCCTTTCCTTTAGAAGTTACGCAGGGCACATAAACCTCAAAATAGAAATATAAATTAGAGGAAAAAAGATTTGATTTGGAAAAAAGATTTGACCGTCGACTTTGTAGATAGGTTGCCGAATCGCACTTCCATCATCAGTTTTTCTTTCTCATATTACATTACACCACCTGCATCCCCGTGTTTAGAGCCATATATCTCCTTTCTGGTTTGGATGGATGGAGGTGAATTTTATCTTTTTTAGAAAGGATAAAAACAAATAACAGGTACAAAAACAAATAATTAAGAAAAAGAAACATACACTGGACAGAACAACATAGAAAACAAAACAAAATAAAAAAAATACATAGAGGAAAAAAAGAAGAGTCATAAGTAGCCGGAAGTGTGTGTCAGTCTGGGTCAGTCTACAATTAAGGTTAGAAGGTCACATACCAAATTTTATTTATCTTTGTGTTAAGGAGTTATTGCGTTCACAAGTATGCGATTAGACAGACCGACAGACAGTCAACCCTTTGGCCAACATTTGATAAGGACTTACATACCTGATGATAAAACTATGTATTAAATTTTATCCATCTAGCTATTTAAGATTTTGAATTATAGTGTTCACATGAACGCGGACAGACAGACATACTTCCCGTAGACGGAATTTGTCCAAAATGATATAAACCTACAAATTATGTGTAAAGATCACACACCAAATTTTTTCCGTGTAGATCTAATAGTTTTCGAGTTATAGCGTTCAGAGACAGACGCACAAACAGACAGACATAATTCCAAAATTGTGTATTTCGGACTCAGGGAGTTTTAAAACGTCGAGATTATTAAATTCTAGAGTTCGAATTTTTTTGCCGATTACAATACAGTGTACTCCCGATTATCCGGGTTAATCACCGGGAGGGGTCGCACGGACAATAGAAAAACACGGATAATCCGAAAACTGCTTTTTATTAAAGAAAAAATCAACATCAGAACAAAAATATAAAAATTACTTACATTTGCAGGCTTTATAACATCAAACTAGGAATTTTCCTTTAAACATTTACTGCTTTAAAAAATCTTTTATGCGTCTTTGGTTCTGCTGTTTGTTCATCTCTTGTCGTATATCGACACACATTTTACGAACCGCAGTAATGCCAACGTAATCAAATCCTCTTTGTCCCATATAATCTAGCAAAGTTTCCACGGATTGTAGAGCAGCAGAATGAGAAATTGGATTTCCCTTATTTAGCACATCTTCTGCATCAGTACTAGCTGATTCTCCATTATCAAGTTTTTGAAGGATTTCTAATTTTTGTTTAAAAATCGTTTTCGTTTCACACCACTCATTTTTACCAGTAAAAAAAATCACGCTACTAACTGACGATAAGCAAGACGCAAAAACTAAAGGAAAACGTGTGAAAGTGAAAGAAGACGAAGAAGTTGAAGAATGACGCGTCAGGCAGAAGCGTGTTCGAACAAGAATGAGCTAGCAGGAAGTGGATGATTCATTTCTTGGAAAATTAGGGCTTGAACCGGTAGAGATTGCACGTGGAGGAAGAAAAAAATCTATTCTTCAGCCTCCGCCGTCACGACTCACTAGTTTCACGGAATGAATCTCTCGATCGAACATCAACATCGATTTTACATGCATGATAAGCGTGAAAATGTTTCTCTTTACATTTTTTTGTGAGTCCGGAATGAGCACGGATAATAGAGAGTATACTGTACTTTCTCCTTGTATACTTCGCACACGAGAAAGTAAAAATTGAAAAGCACGCTTTTATTTTCTGGTACTTCTTGCTTAACAGATACCTCGGCTGACTGAGGCCGGATATTAGAGATTCTACTGTAGCTGTGTTTTAACCCTTATAAATGCCCGCTTTTTAAAAACTGATTTAAAAATTCTTTCTCTCTTTCATTCTTGAATAAAACATGAGAAAAATACTTTATGAAATCTTATTATGGCCAAAGACAGTTTGAACGGCAACACTGGACTTTAGTTGACAAAAATTTCCTCAGAAAATTCTGTAAAATTAAACAAAGATGAATTTTAATAATAAAGAATTTCCTTCAATATTGTAAAATAAAATACGGTATTCTCAGGAGTACAAAGCAAGAAAGATGCAGCCACAAGTAAAAACATCAATTAATTTTTATTTTCTCATCAGTACTCAGGTTGCCGACTACAAGTTGTAAATTGATTTGACAACATTTTCTGTAAGTTCCCTATTAGCATCAACAGGCTTTAGAGCTTCAGTCTTATTCTCAATGTTTTCGAAGACAAACTTGGGTATGTTGCTTAAAAGTAATACAGGAAATTTAAGGATTAAATTAAGATTCGTGAAGTAAGATTTTGTCAGGTGAGGTAATATTTGCCAACGAATTTTCCAGAAACATGTGTAATCTAATGGTTAACACTGAAACCAGCAGTTTAAAACCATGAGGCTAAACACTAATCGATGGAACTAAATTACTTCTCTGAACCCATTAACTATTCATCTTATTTAACAATACATATTTTAATACTGTT
Source organism: Araneus ventricosus (assembly GCA_013235015.1). Classification (NCBI taxonomy): domain Eukaryota; kingdom Metazoa; phylum Arthropoda; class Arachnida; order Araneae; family Araneidae; genus Araneus; species Araneus ventricosus. The sequence goes on from BGPR01001998.1 coordinate 148,385, forward strand.
ACGAAAATTTCATATTTTCGTTATTTCTCAACTAATTACAAAGTCCACGGACTCTTCATAACACTATGGCTTTGTTTCCAGAGCCTCTCGATTTTACGAGCTTGGTTTGATCTCCATAGTTTTGATATAAAAAAAATATTTTCTACTTCTCAGAATGTTAATACATATTTTTATTTATTTATTTAACTTTTCAAATTTTAACATATTTTATTTCTATATTTAATTGCAAAACCAGAGGACCAGTCCTCCTGTTCCAAACACCGGGCAGATTTCGATAACTTTTATTTCATATGGAAGCTTATGACATCTAGATATGCCCTCAATGGTCTTCTGCCACCCACCATTCACCATCTTCGATATATATCGAAAAATAAAACTTTGGCACTGTGGCTCAACCTCCACAACCGCCAATTCGCCAATTTATGTCGCCAAGTTGCAGGCATAGCGCAGGAAATTAATACTACGGGTGAACAGCTAGTCGCCGAAGGCGGCTAGTAATTCATTATTATAATTATTATTAAATTTCATTTCTAAACTTCACCAGCAGATAGCGCTTCTCGTATGAATCAAAATTCACATATTAATTGATAATTAAGCTCTGAAAAATTTAAAATATTGTATTATCATCTGGAGTACACAACTATAAAGAATTTCAGAATTCTAATTTAACTAGGTCTTTATTTAACTATACCTAGTTTTTGAAGACGGATTTTTCTAATTTGCTTTTAACTCACTTCCTGATGAACTACAGTTTTGAAATTGTATATACTTGTGTATTCTCGATGGTAATATGATATTTTAATATTTGCAGACCTCAGTAATTAGTTAATTGATTGATTTAATTAAATTTTTATTCAACACCAGTTTATTAAATTAATTTAACAACAGCTGTTTCAACCCATTTTTGCCGCAAGATAAATTTTAAAATTTGAGTGTAAAATTCATACGTGCTATGTATAAATATGATAAAAATAAAAATATGGGCAGAAAAAAAATTACGATATCTCATTTTCCAGTCACAAGGCGTTACAATAGTAAAGGTGGTGTGGCTCATTGGCCCTTCTCCGATGACGGTGGTACCCGGTAAAACTGGGAGTTTTCGCATGAACCGCTCGTAATGGAGGTTATTATGAGGAGGCCACAGTGCCATATGATGTCGTGGCTGCCAGTCATTCATGTTTTGCCCGAATACTAAGGCAGGGCGGGGCGATGACTTCTTGTGATATACGGCGTTACAAGGACGGGAATATTAAGCAGACATGTTGCTGTTTTTTAATTTTAGTTATATGAACGTCCCGTTCCTGTCTAAAATTTCCCAATTTGGTCATCTGAAGTGAAGTGCGTTTCACTCCTGATGTCATATTTATGAAGCACAAGGCCTACATAAATGGTGGAATCGGATTTCGAGCCAGGAACCCTCCAGCCCCCAAACAACGACTGCACTAAACGACAAAACTAAACACAAAACTCATCATAGTGTTATGTATACGAGAAAGTCTCGGGGGAAACACTTCATCTTGTTATTCAGCTAAACTGCGTTACTTATCCAGAAAAAACATAGCGAAATTTCATAAAAAAGAAATTTGAATTGGTTTTTAGAAATTATATCTATCACAGATACATATTTATCCTGAAATCTCATTATGATGAAGTTTACATGTAAGTAAAAATCATTTTATTGGTTTCTCTTATGAATTTATGTTAAATAATCCATTTTGATGCTATTTAGTCTTTTATAATCATTTAATTCTTCGCGTTTGACAACAGAACGTTACTTAAGATCCTCATTATTAAGAAAATATCAAAAGGCGGGATCCTGAAACATTATCAAAACGTCAAAGGAAAAACTCGTATAATATTTTCTTTCATTTTTGAACTGTTGGTAAGCAACGGTGGAAATCTATTAAAACGCGTCATGTTTATGAGCGTTTGTTGGTGTTGTTGTTAAGAACCTATTCACCAAAAATATGGAGAGAATAACTAAAATTAATTCCACTCGGCGATCGTGAATAAATGGTTTTATTCATTCAAGAAGTTCATAACACATATTACATCGAAAAGTTTCACAAAATATCGTCGGAGTTATCTCAAGAAGTTAATAACATGTATTACAATGGAAAGTTTAAAAAAGTATCCAAATTACCTCAAGAAGTTAATAACATGTATTACAGTGGAAAATTTCACAAAATATCATCTGAATTACCTCAAGAAGATAATAACACGTTCTACAATGGAAAGTTTCACAAAATATCATCTGAATTATGTAAATATCATATTCGCAGAATATTGCAAGTATATATTAGTTGTAATAACAATCAAGAGAAAGGAAATGTTCTTGTTATGGGCAGTTGATCTTCATTCTGTTGGGTTTGGTGAGTTGTTGTCCCGTCTCAGGATTGACGCACCAACATTTACGATTTCTGCTGTAACACTGCCTCTTGTTATAGAAGCCATTCGCGTCACACTCGGGCATGAAAACTCCTGAAAAATTCAGAAATATAAACTTAAACGTTAGTAAAATGACAATAGATAGCAAAGATCAAAAGTTTTCCAGTAAAGAATCTACTTTTTTTTACATATTTTCCTAAATTTCTAAAAACTATTAGACGTAACGTAAATAAAAATTACACTATTCTTGTAGTCCATTTAATAACAAACAAAACAATAAAAAGTTGAACTTGATCCAATCATTAGTTATAGAGATAATGGCCGTTCCGTACTGGTTGCCATTTTGAACCTTTGAGGGGGGATGGGAGGGAAAGCTCCAGGGGGAGTTTTTGGGACTTTTGTAAAAATGCTCCTCTGGTAGTTATTTATCAATAGTGCAAAATTATTACGCAATTTTTTTCCGAAGCTGACTTTTTTTGAGTCTTGATTGACTGGGCTAGAATATTCACAATCTTTACATTCATTCGGAACACGGAGATTTTCGAGCCTCCTCATTGGCTGGCCCTTTTGGCGTCACTTGTGATGAAATTCACTGCAAGATTTTTTCTAGCTGCTCTAATGACAAACTTTTATTCTCCTTGTCAATGAAAATGAAGAAGTGTTGACACAACATTTGATTGCAATTCAATTCATACTTTGCTTTAAAACTTATCAATTTCTTTGGATTACAATCCCTCTCCCTCCAAAGAAAACACAGTACATGAGAAGCAAAAAAAAATTGTCACAGCGCCATCTGTGTTTTTGAAACAGAACTAAAGACTACTTTTTTGTCAAAATCAGTCATGTAATTGTAAGATGAAGGAAAGAGAGAGAGAGAGAGAGAAAGAAAATAAAAGTAATATAATTTTCTAACCCAGAATCTGAAAATTTTTGCATAAGAAATATAACAGAATTTAAAATTTTCATAATTCATGGTTTATACAGGAAATTATGTGTAAAAGAATACTTTATGAAAAATTCACATTTTAAAGAAATCTGTAGTGATTTTATGGAGAGAAATGTAGTCTTTCTTTAGCAATCTGATTTAAAAGCTATAAAAATGTTTTGTTTTCGATACATAGGCATTTAGATTATTTACACTTTTTAGCTTTTATTATCATTATTTTGAGGCCTTTCAAATATTCTGTAATCACTTAATGAGAGAAGAAGAAGGGATTGATATTTTCATATTCTAACATGGTGGAAAGGGTATTTTGAGTTTTGATAAAATAAAAACCCTAAAGATCATTTAAAAAAATTACTTTTAATTTGTGAAAAATTTAAATTTTAGTAAGAATAGAAAATAATAATAACTAAGGTTTTTCCCTTTCTATTCCATTACCTACGAATCAGTCCTTTTTGGAAAATAAGTTCTATGAAAAGTGATCAGAATTTGTTTCGCTTGAAAAATCTTACTTTTGCATTATAATAGGTTTTAATATGCATATTTTTGTTGACCAGTGGGAAAACAATTAAAAAATCATACTAATAATAATAGTTTAACAGTCACATGGAGAAATATCTATTTTTTCCAATGAGTGTTTCGCAGGTAAGGAAATAGGACGAAAAACAAACATGATTATTATAATTATTTTCTTACATTCTTACTAAATTTTCATTTTTTAACAAATTGCATGCAACTTTTTTAAAAATGATCTTTAGGATTTTTAAAAATTTCATTTTTCTCCATAAAATCACTGCAGATTCCTTTAAAACATGAATTTTTTACAAGATATTCTTTTACACATAGTTTCCTGTATAAACCGTGAATTTTGAAAATTTTTAAAATCTCTTATATTTCTTATGCAAACATTTTTGAATTCTGGATTAGAGAATTAGACTTAAATTTCCTTTTCTTTTCTTTTCTTTCTCTCTCTTTTTTTTCCCTTTCATTTTACAATTAGATGATTTATTTTGACAAAAATGCAGTCTGTAGTTCTGTTTCAAAAACACAGATGGCGCTATGACATTTTTTTTGCTTCTCGTGTACTATTTAAATTTTTTTTGTAATCCAAAGAAATTGAGAAGTTTTAAAGCAAAGTTCAACACTTATTCATATTCAGAGAATACAAATTTGTCATTAGAGTTGCAAGAATAAGTAATCTTGCATTGAATTACATCACATGTGACGCCAGAAGGACCAGCCAATAATTAGGGTCGAAAATCTCAGTGGTCCGAATGAATGTAAAGATTGTGAATATGCAATATTCATTCCGTCTGTAGTATGAAGTTACTATCCTACATGTACTGGTATATAACCTTAAATGTTATTTTCAGAATGTCTTTAGATACATCCTGAATGACCAACTTGTGCTATAATAAAGCAATAGAAACTAAAGAGGAAAAAATATTTACCTTTACTACGGACTGCTTGTCGCTCATCTTGGCATTTCGTTCCAACTATGAAGCATGAAATGAAAACAAGAATAGATTATTATGTATTAAAGCATGGTTTTTATTTTACAAGTGCAAATGCTATTAATTATAACTTCACCTCGTCATTACAACGCGCAAATGACGGCCATATTCCGTCGCTCTGATTCCACTCTAAATTGTGGCATCACAGTTTTAGCCGTTTAGCTCCGAAAACTAAGATTTCATAGTTTACCAAATGCAAACTTTACGAATAACGATTTTGCAGTTAAAGTAATCAGTTGCAGTTTATAGTTTACCAAATGCAAACTTTACGAATAACGATTTTGCAGTTAAAGTAATCAGTTGCAGTTTCTAACTAGAAGATAAAGCAGTTACTAATTGAAAGCTGACTACGAGTAGAGGTACTGTTCCAAAATGCATGATAGATTCTCTTCACTGAACGGCGAAGCCAAACTGGGCCATATTGTTAAAGAATACCAGTAAGGATTATACATTAAAGTCGTGGGGAGAGCACTCCAGATTTCTTAAAATGGAACAAATGTATTGATAACCTGAAAATGAATCTCTACTAATAATAAAGGAGAATGTGTGTGTTGGCGCTCAACAGGCCAGACTGCGGGACTTAGAGCTACGAAATTTGGCACAAACATACTTTGGAGGGTTCGAATGTGCACCTCGGAGCCCTTTTTTTGAAATTTTACTTAGAATTTTAATTAATTAAAAATGAAACGAAATTTTTGCGTTTTTCCTTTATATCGTTCGAAAATAATACAGCACAAAAATCATTTTTACACTCCTGAAAGCGCAAAAATTACCTTTTCTATGATATGAATTAAGTTGACGTACCATTTTTTCTCTAATTTTAATAAATTTTAAAAAAATATTTTTTGTTATAATTTACAAAAATACTTTTTATTGTTGCAAAGCAATTCAAACCGTTTTAATTGTTTAAACAAATATTTATTTTCATGTTTCTATTCCATTGTTGAAAGCTAAGGTAATATCTTAATGTTTATTGATATGTTTTAATCAGTATAATTTCATCCAGCTAACATGCTGTTGAACGTAAAATCTGCCGCGTCATTTTAAAGTTAAAATCAAATGCATATTTTTCAAGAGGAATAAACGAGTAAAGTTGATGCCGACAACGGGCAATTGTATACTACAGTTACTCGACTCCATTAGAGACTTTCATGCAGACAACGAACAGAACAGATGCAAGTCTATTGAAAGAACATGGGTTAAATGTCTATCAAAATTTGAAATTTAAAATTGCTTTTTTAAGGGAACCATGAATGTCAATTTATACAAAAGAGATTCAGTTGACGTTATATTCCCGGCGTAGAAGCTGGTCGCCGAAGGCGACTAGTGATAAATAATGCTCAACTATATGAATTTTTTTTCTCCGTCACGAGACTATTTTATCTACTTCGTTCATCGACTAATAAAAATCAAAAATCAATATTCATCGTTTTCAGAATTTTTATAGCACTCAAACTTTAGGTTAAACTTTTCTATTATATACATTTCTATTATAAATTGCCTATATTATACTTCTCTTTTAAAAAGCTGCAATTAAATATTCCGTTTCACTCATATTTATTATTTATCATGATAAAGCGAAATTTCTAGTTAATTTTGGACACAATTATCAGCACCAAATATTTAATCAGTTGATATAGATTGCAAAATTTAAAAAGAAAACTTACCTTTTGCAGATACAGTCATGATTTCCAACACCTAAAATAAATTAATGCCCGTTTTAGAAAAAATCTTTAATTTTTTTATGCTAACTTATTTTTCTAGTTTTCTCATGTTCTGCTACGAAAAGAAATAAACACATTAAGTTTCTGAATAATTAACGACATTGAGAGTACTAATACCATCAGAATTCTACATATTCTATTTAATCAATTTGGGTAAACGATACTGTTTGTTAAAAAAAATAAAATGCAACAATCTATAATAGAATTAATCCAGCGAAATCCATAAAACAGGTAGGGTTAATAATAACCCCACCCCTTTATAGTCTGTGTCATTATTTAACGAGCAAATCGGATTTTTGTCGTGACGTCAAAATGAGACTGAGGTTAGCAGTTTTACTTCTTTTTTATTTATGCTGATTCGTTATACCCTCGCTTAAAGGAACAATTGAAAGTAGTGTGAATTGATTCACGAATTCTATTTTTTATGGTATTAATTTAGAATACTTTCGTTTTTGTTAAAACGGTTCTTTCTTTTTAAATCTTAATTTTGGAACTGAATATTTATATATTCTTTCTTTAACCCTTGCATTGAAAGGCTCCCTTTACTTAAAGATTTGAATTTGTGGTGCATGCTATTGCTAATATTTTCTTTCACCATTTTTTAAATTTTGTATTTGGCAATGCACTTTTTTCTGTTAGTGTACTTTGCATTATTTTTATTCGGGCAAAACGAAAGTAATTGTTAAAAGTTAAATTATAAACAAAACGAAAGTTAGTATAAATTGATTCATCAGTTCTGATTTTCATGTTTTTTTAATTTCTTAAGCATTGTGACAATGTGCATGAAATTTTCTACTATAAATTTCGTTAGTAAATCTGTGACAATTAGATCTGAAATATTGTCGGCGGGCTAAAATCCCGTCTGAAAACAGCAGCACTTTTTATATTTTCTGTCTTTTTCAAGGGTTTTTACTGCTTCTGGAGTTTCCATGATTGCATAGTACAAACCGGTAAACTTTAGTTCAGATTAACGCCTAAGACCGTCTAGATTTTGCTATCGTTTAAATAGAAATGTAAAAATTGATTTCTCTCCATAATAAAGGTGGTATGGTGTATTATTATACTAGAATGAAGTTATAGCTTTCATACCATTCTTCAATCTAGTAAAAACTTTCGACATTTATAAATTTTCAACTGACTATGCAATGGAACATTTCAAAATTCGCCCATAAATCTCTAGATTTAATTATATATTTCGAAAGCATCGATAAAAAAAGTTTAACCGAACCCGGATTAAGTTTCCTCTACGCTCTGTGGTCAATATTATAACTACACAAAGAATAATTAGAAACATTTGGTAAAGAATTCAAAAACACAGCCTTGCTTTCATTAACCAGGTCTATTTGTTCGAATTAAAAAAAATTAGTTACCTCCATAAAACACAACATTAACACTGGCGTTATCAAATTCTTCTGGTCGACAGTTTGGGTGGACAAACAGTGGTTTACAATTATTTTTTTAGAAAAATAATTCATACCATCTTCTCAATAGTAGATGAAATTTTCGGTTTATTTTAAATGCTGTTTTACTGAAGTTCAAGTATAGTTCCTCCAGTTTTTCTAGAGAAATTTGAAAAAATATGCAAATAAAAAAGTGCTCTATACTTTTGATCATATCGCTCATTCCTAAGTTTTTTTTCAATTTCTAAGTTTTTTTTCAATTTTTAATTTTTTTTGCTAACAAATAATAATATAAGCCGGAAAGGGTTAAGAACTGATAAAAGAGCAACATTGTTTTGCCTTATGAATCTTTCTTGATTTTTTGTTTCATTTGATGTTATGAAACTGACATGATTTGAAATATATATATATATATATGTTACCGCTAAAGTGCAGAAATCAGTTATTCTACAGATTATCTAGGTAATGTGCAGATTAACAAGGGTGATCCGTTAAAGTGCCGAAAATTGTTTCATTTTTCAAATTACCTACGTAATCTGTAAATTACCTAGATAATCTGCACATTACCTACTAGGCACTCGTTGAAGTGAAAATAAGATCTTTGCTGGAACAACAGCAACGTTTCTGAACGCATAAATTAACCTAATGTTATTTATTTATTTTTCGATATCTAAACAATCAAGTTAATAAAATCGAACAATCAACAAATTAGTTGATAGAATCCATCATCAATCAATTAAAAAACTATAACACAAAGAATCAAACGGTTTAAAATGTTATTACAATTAAGGAAATTAACATAATGTTATTTAAGTGGAGGGAGAGGGGGAAGGTGTAGGGAAAGGAAATGAGTGATAAATGAAAAACAAACTTTCGAACTTTAACGATACGGAAGCCGTTAATGTGCACATTACCTAGGTAAAATGCGGAAAACTCTTGATTCCACACGTTAACGGAGCAAATCAGTTAATCTGCAGATTAGCTAGGTAATGTGCACATTTACGGCTTTCGAGCTTTAGCGGCAACATATATACGAAACTACTGTGTTTGAACTGAAAAAACAAACTTTTTTGTATAGTGGGCCATAATCCTTATCTCAGTCCTTCAAATATTTTCAAATTACGTTTAGGCAGTCATACTTTATCGCAACTATGTGAAAGTGTTAGAAAATTCCTCTTCCATTATTGCTAATCTATCTTATAGAAAAATCATACTTAAAAATTTAGTCGTTGCCGTGAGGTATGAAATAAAAAAAATGCAAGAAAAAGAACATCAAAAAAATTTCATTTTGCTCACAAATGGGAAGGTAGCACTGTGGTAACAGCGAAGATTTCATGTATTTGAAATCAATTTCATTTTGCATTCTATTCTGGCCCCAAATGATATCTTTTTTTTATTCCAGGAATCTTGCAAAACACTCATTTTAATAAAAATTCCAATATATCATGCGGAAGAAATTAGAAAAATATTATTACCAAACAGAGGAACGGAATTGCTAGTCTTAAGTACACTTACCAAAAGGACCATAACCACTTGTCGCATCATCTTACAATCTGAAAGATAGAGCTTTCTCTAAGATCTGAAAGGAATGGAAAAAGCATCTATTTAGTGATTTATAACTCATAATTTTGCCACAAATCTTATTTAGAGGTTTAAAAAAATTCGTATAGCATAGCTTCCTCGATTTCAAAACGAAAATTTTGCTATCACTTTTTCTTGACAATTATGCGATATTCTGAAGATACGAAATGCGTTTGCACTAAATGTCTGAATTGTGCTATGAATCATAAATTAAATTTCGAAATACATCTATACTTCTTCTGAAAGAGGAAAATTTCTGCTTTGCTGATCAATATATTTTGTTTGAATTTGCGCTTGATAGTATAGAAACTCGGGATTCAGTTGATCCGATTTTTATGGACGTGTTTTCTGTTTCGTTTAAATCGGGTAATACAGAGATTCCGCTACCCACCGACTTCTGGTATATTGCTTCGTCAAAGGGAATCTTCAAAATTTCATCGCTCTATTTTAAGATGTTAATTAATGTTTATAGTAGAGTTTTTTTAAATCTTATGTTTTAAGGATACTTTGAAAATATTAAATTTGATGTATCTATTGCTGTATTTTTCTATGATTACTCAAAGTGAGAAACTCACTTTGTGGAAAGGCTGCCATAGTTGTGCTTTATCGCTCTTTTCGGACCCTTCTAAGGCTTGTTTCAAAGTTAAATTTTTAACCAAAGGATTTGGATAATTACTAGGTGTTAAAATTTGGGTACAGTATCCAAATGGATTTGGCCATTGCCTAATTCGGAGAGTTACCTGAAAACGCAAGTGGATTCTGGGTGCGGAAGTTATGAATACCATATAAACAAAGCAGAGAATTCGTTTATAAAATAAACGAAAAGAATATCTTATTTTTTTAGATAAGCTTAAACTTGTTATAACGACGAAGATATATCCAAGATTTCCTCTTAAGCCGGATATTGTTGTAGGAAAGAAGTGTTTTCTCCTTTTCTAAGTGACTGCGAGGTCAGATCTTTGATCCCTGTAGATCGCCTGCAGAGATGCCTATTCTTGTCTTCTCATCCTTAGTCGTAAGCCAACAGATCACTGTTGTCGTGATACTTTAGAACAAGACTGTAATGCCATCTATGGGAAGATTAAGAAACCGCCAAGTAGACCACTGGTGGAAATTAGATTGAATTACAATGGCTGAGTGGGGCACCATATGTGGCAGCCCATAAGCGAAAGGTAAATATCTACTATTGGTACAGCATCACTGTCACTGCTATTGAAATGGTTAACACAAAAATTCTCGTCGTCTCATCCTTAGTCGTAAGCCAACAAATCACAGTTGTCGTGATACATCAGAACAAGAAAGACTGTAATGCCATCTATGGGAAGATTAAGAAACCCAGAAGTAGACCAGTGGTGGAAATTAGATTCAATTATAATGGCTGAGTGGGGTAACATATGTGGCAGTCCATAAGCAAAAGGTAACTTACTACCTTTTGCTTATGGATGGTACCTTGTACCATCTACTGCTGGTACATCATCACTGTCGCTCCTATTGAAATGGTTGACTCAACAGTATCAGTAACAGCATGATGGCTAAGTGGTGCACTATACGTACCAACTAGTCTATAAGCAAAGGTAAATATCAAGTGGGTCAGCTTCAAAACCAGCCTTAAGTTATAGTTTTAAACATGGTAAAACGGCAAAAAACTAATGTAACGACGGTGTTTTAACGGTGAACTGTATATGGGTCCATACGATTATGTAAATATTTACTAGTACAGTATCAGAACCATCCTTAAAGAATAGGTCAAAACATCGGAAAATAAAGAAAAAAAACCAATGTTAAAAGTGTTGGCTTAGTGGTCCACTGTATTTACCACCATCCCACCACGAAGAGATCATTACTCTTATGGTTGTATTTTTTCAACACTTAATGCAACTATTGTTAGAGATTTTTCAAATAATCTTTATCTCTACTACTAATAAAGGAGAATGTATGTGTCTCTCTGTTGGCGCTCTACAGGACAGACTGCTAGACCTAGAGCAATGAAATGAGCGTACTTTGGAGGGTGGTAATGTGTACCTAGGAGCCGTTAGTTTGAAATTTTAATTAGAATTTTAATTAATTAAAAATGAACAAAATTTTGACGTTTTTCCTGAATAACTTCGGAAAATATCATAGCACAAAAATCATTTTCACACCATCTGACAACAATACTTTTCATTGCTGCATCGTATTTCAAACCGTTTGTCAGCAAATTTGGCGACTTTAGTGACAAAATAAATCTTCTAGAAAAATCCTGAACTTTGGTCTTATCTCTGCTGGGAGCCAGAAATATCATGAATCTTCCTACGTTTTGACGTCACTTCCTGTTGAAAACGTACAAAAGCAAGCTCTCATACCAAGCGAGTTCAGTTGGACTTTAGTCAGCAGCGTAAAATTTATATAATGGATTTATTTAGAAAATCCAAATCTATAATAGAAAAGCCCAGAGATGTCTCTAACGTTAGGCGGAGCTTAAAATAACCCCGCCCCTTTTTCTTCGTCATGATTGAATGAGCCAATAGGATGATTGTATAAGAGGGGTGGAGCTTAGAATAACTTCGACCCTTTTATCTGCGTCATTATTTAACGAGCCAATTGGATGATTGCATAATAATATTACCTCAGCTTTCAACAATGAAAGAGAAACACGCAATTAAATACTTGTTTAAACAATGAAAACGGATTGAATTGCGTTTCAACAATGAAAAGTTTTTTTGCAAGTTATGCCAAAAAATATGCTTATACGTAACGCTGGGTGGAGCTTTAAAAACCACCGCCCCTTTCGTCTGGGTCATTATTGAACGAGCAAATCGGATGATTGTATTAGAATATTACCTCAGCTTTCAACAATAAAATAAAAACACGCGATTAAATATTTGTTTAAACAATGAAAACGGATTGAATTTCGTTCAACAATGAAAAGTATTGTTGCAAATTATGCCAAAAAATGTGCATGAGGTATTGTATTTCATCTTTTGTGAGTAAATCTGTTACAATCAGTTCTGAGATATGGTTTGCAGGCTAAAAGCCCGTCTGAGAAGGGCACAAATTTTCTTGTATAGCATACTAGAAGTACTAGTATGAAGCTTTTATCTGGCAGCAGCGAAAATGCCTTTAGGTATGAAATCGCCACCAGAGGGGCCCTTATTCAAAATGGCGACCTCTACGCAAGAGGAAGCTTATTGTGTGTTGGAATAACATCTCTTATCGTTGTTAGGAGGAGCCCACATTGAACATATCTAGAAATTTGTATTAGCAAAGTAAATCCATTATAGCAGTCACTGTTGTACATTCATTTTGAATTTTCCTGTATTCTATGAGAATGTTTCTATTTAGCAAGCAAGTTATTGAATTAATTGAAATTTAATCATTTGTCGTCTCGAATTAAATTTAAATTTTAGGTGAGATGACGAATAAAGAGAATTGGCAGGCGCATAGCACATTGAGTAGAACAGGTTTACTCTTAAATGCCCAGTGTTGCCTTTACGTAACATACCCAATTTTGTCTTCTAAAATCTTGAGAATAAGATTGAAGCTCTAATGCCTGTTGTTGCCAATAGGATACATAATGAAATTTTTATTAAATCAATTTATAACATATAAATTAATAATATCAATATTATAAATGTCACACTGAGTGATGATAAGAAAATAAAATTAAATTGATGATTTTCACTTGAAGTTGCATCTTTTTAGCTCTGTTTGTACGCTTGAAAATGCCATATTTTATTCTACAATGTTGAAGGAAAGTCTTTATCCGTATTATTCGTTATTGAAATTCATCTGTGTTTAATATTATAAAGTTTTATCAAGGACATTTTTTTCTGAAATGGAGTCCAGTGTTTTCAATAGTTGCTTACTGTTTTTTTGCCGTAAAACATACTTAAAACGAAATAGGTTTTAAAAAAATATTTTTCCCAGGTTTTATTCAAGAAATGAAAGTCAAAAAAATTTTATATAAATTTTTAAAAAAATCGGGCTTTTAAGGGTTTAAGCCTTCTAAAATATTACAAGTTACAAGTCTATCAAAATGTTAAAACTAAAATAACTTTGCTAAGGAAGTTGTTACGACCAGACTATGCATGAAAGATTTTATTGAAATTTTTCGCACACAATAGTTCTGGTGAACCAAGGTAGTGAATAAGAAATATATAATTACTAGATTTAGCGCCCGGATTCATCTGAGATAGATTCAAAGTCATTATTTATTCATTATAATTAATTTTATTGATACTCTTATTATTAGCTCAAACTTTGGTTCATACATGGAATTTTTCACACGCCATAGTCCTGGTGAACCAAGGTGGTGAGTAAGAAATATATAATTACTAGATTTAGTGCCCGGATTCATCTGAGATAGATTCAAACTCATTATTTATTCATTATAATTAATTTTATTCATCATCTTATTGTAAATTTATCTCCAAATTTGGTTCATGCAATTCTTTTAGGTCCTTGTTGAATTCTATACACATCATATTTTTGTATTTTATCCACTTCCTCTTGATTGTCTCCCGATTGTTTTTTACACTTTGTGGCAAGACTTACAGGATTCTACACATTTCTCTTCCTTTTGGGCACTTCTAAAAATAAGCTTTTCTCTTAGAGTCAAATAAGATGTTTTTAAATCTGAATATTTAATATACTTAATGCACCATTTGTGATATTTAATATCTATGCAATTTCATACTTCTTTCATTCAGATTTATACCATTCCCATACATTCTTAGCATTCTTACCTTTTGAGTTCCTTCAAATCCTCTTTTTCATTTCCGTGATCTGAAATACCTTTCTTTTCTTTTTGGGTGTATCTGTTCCGACCGGAAATGCACTGGAAGACACCGGGAATAAGAATATCTCCATTATTTTACTCCCTCAGAACCTTGTAGCACCTGGCCGGAAATACAGCGGAAGACGCAGGAAGCACAAATTGTTACTTTTGAGAGATAACTTGCGTTGCTGCATTTGAGATAACTTAATAATGATTTTTATTTAAAACTAGCTGTTATGCCCGGCGTTGCTCTGGATTAAAAAACTTTCATGTCTAATATTTTTGATGTGAAAAAACTACTTTTGTATCGAAAATTACAATAGTCAAAATTCTTTTTATCGTCTGAAACGTTTTTCAATCAAAATGAGAATATCAGTTGAACCAGACGATTTTTTAAAACCGCCGATAGCTAATTTTCACCATAAGTTATTAATATTTGTTGCATAAGCACTTCAAATTTTGTTCATAAATCTTGCAGTATAAGAAAGATTTTAACGGATGTTTGGGTCGATTAATTACATAGCAAAGTTTTCATTAAGAAAAAGAATTAAAATAAATATGAATACAAAAATAATGAAATTAGTTTTCATCCAGAATTCTTCTAATGTGATCTAACAGTTCTTATGTATAATAAAAGTAATAAATATAATAAAAATATAATAAATATAATAAAAGTGTACACCAATAAAAAAAAGTGTTATACAAATTGTAAATTTTATACACAGTTTAATTTTTGAAGAATTATTAAAATGAGGGCAACAAATTGAACGGAAATGAAACTTGTGTCATTAAAAGCTATTTTTTTTCACTTTTAATAAGTGTAAAAATAGTTTTTGTGACATAATACATATTTTCGAAAAATATGACGGAAAATGCCAACATCTTGCTTAATTTCCAATTAACTGAAATTTTAATAAGAATTGGGGCTTTTAAAAATTGACGGTGAACTCTCTATTCTTATATAAAATATATTTATAAAAATCAGTAAACATTTCAGAAACAAAGGTAAATTAGTTCAAAGTTTAACCATTGCCTAGCAACGGAGTAGCTATAAATTTGAGTTATTTCAAAATCGTCTATAGGTAATTAACAATTTATTAAATTTTCAAAAATTAATAAAATTGAAGAAAAAATTTCATAGATATAAAATTGGTATCATTAAAACGGTAAAATGTTGAACTTTAGGATGGTATATAAACATTTTTTGTGGGACAAATTGCGACGAAATTATTGAGGGAAAAAACGGTTTGGGTTCATTTCTAATTAACTGATTGTTTAATTATTTTTAGTTTCGAAAAGTTGACAATAATCTTCCTCTTATCTTAAATAATAATTGTGCAAAGTTTGGTTGAAATCGGTCCAGTAGTTTAGGAGGAGATGTGGAATATACCCAAATACATTCATACCCACAGTGACTTTTATTTACATTAAGATTTTCTCTTACTTTACTATCTTTTCTCTCACTTAACTGAATTTCTTTAGAAATAATTACTTTTCAAAGAAGCACATAGCATAGTTTACGTAGGTATAAACCCAAGAACGACTGAACTTTATGAATTTCTTTAAAAAACTAACTGAATTTACTTAGAAATAATTACTTTTCAAAGAAGCACGTAGCATAGTGTAGTAGGTATAAACCCAAGAATGACGTGTAAATTTCGTATCTTGACTATTCTTCGTCTCGGAGCAACTGACAGACAAATACGTGTATTTTCCATATGACACTATATATAATTATTGCACTCAACATTTGATAAACAAGCATATATACGATATTCTCTAAAATCAACCCAAAACTGTTCTTAGTTATGTGTTAGCAGTGGAGTAAAATGAAATATAACATTCAGTTTTGTGCTTTTTTAATTTTTCTTTCCCTATTACTTTCTCCCTTTCAGCATTAAAAAAGCAACTGACACAAATGTAGCAGTAATTTTAAATAGTAATGCTCCAAAAGCAATAGCTGCAATGTACAAAATATTAGTGCAAAAAATGGTGGGTGTTCTCTCCTAGATTTTCTCATATATTTCCACAAAAGAATGTCACTTATAACGTGTTATATAAACAAGTTTTCTTTATTCGGTTCAGCAAAAATGCTCTAAAAATATTCAAAATTGCCTAATGCAATCACGGTTTGTTACTGTTTTTTTATTATTATTTTGCAATTTTGATTTTTTTTAAACTTCAGATTATGTGAAAAAATTTGTTTACACATCTCTACTAATAATAAAGGAGAATATGTGTGTGTGTCGGTCTGTGTGTGTTGGCGCTCTACAGGCCAGACCGCTGGATTTGGAGATACGAAATTTGGCACAAACATACTTTAGAGGGTAAGAATGTGCACCTCGGAACACTTTTTTGAAATTTTAATTAGAATTTTAATTAATTAAATATTAATCGAAAATGTTGCGTTTTTTCTTAATAACTTTCGAAAATATTACAGCACAAAAATTATTTTTACACCATAGGAAAGCGAAAAAATTACCTTTTCAATGATATCAATTAAGATGACATACAATTTTTCTCTAATTTTAATGAATATTTAAAAATATTTTTTGGAATTATTTACAACAATACTTTTCATTGTTGCATCGCAATTCAAACCGTTTTTATTGTTCAAACAAATATTTATTTGCATGTTTCTCTTCCATTGCTGAAAGCTAAAGAAATATCTTAATGTTTAATTATATGTTTTAAGCAGAGTATTTTCATCCCGCTAACATGCTGCTGGGCGTAAAATGTCCTGCGATATTTTAAAGTTAAAAACAAATCCATATTTTGCAAGAGGAATAAGAGAGTGAAGTTGATGCCGACACCGGGAATTCGTATGCTACATGAAACAGACGATTACTAGACTCCATTAGGGACATTCATGCAGACAAAGAACAGAACAGGTGCAAGGCTACTGAACAAACACGGGTTAAATTCCTATCAAAATTTAAAATTACTTCTTAAGTGAACCGTGAATATCAACTTATACATAAGAGATTTAGTTGAAATTATATTTCCTGCGAACAAGGTGGTCGCCGAAGGTGGCTAGTTTGTAAAATTTAAAAAATTGTTCTATTTCCAGACATCAGCTTCGATTTCACAGAATGGCAATGCACGCCGGACTAAACTCAATAGCTAAGGATGCATTATTTTCTTTGAAAGTGAGCGGCAATATGCGTATCAAGAACCTTAGTAAATGTGGCGATTTTTTTGCATCATAGCATAGTGTGAGAAATCGAGTACGAATCTTCCGTTGACCTTTGACGGAGGTGATACAGTTTTGGTGTGAAGACCATATCCTAAATTTTATCTACTTTGTTAAAAAAAATTTATTTTAAATTTTAGGTCGTGTTTTATCGTTTCCATATACACTTCCCAAGACAAATATATAAACATAACCCTAAAAATGCTTTAAATAGAATTGAAGGAGATCTGAAAAGGTCAAAATCCATCAAAATCTTTGGACACAAATTTTGCCGTATCTTCTAAGCATCTGTACTTGAGAAGTAAGCTGTCGTGAGTCGAATTTTGATGTTTTTATCGCATTTGCATCATCCCGACCGCGAATACAAATGGGCCAACTGTAGTTCGGAAAAAACAAAAGATTATCGCTCTCAAAAATTGCACATTGCAAAGTATTGTGATTTGAAATTTCTTTCGGCTCTCCTGTAAAATATTAAAAATGTTACTTCAGATAGCTTACCCCTAACGTACAGATATATGAAATGATTTTAAATCTTTTCGCATCTTTAAAATAAACCTTTTTTAAAGCAGTTTAATTTTTAAACACTGAAACGAATTTAACACTAACATAACTTAACATTAACTTAAAGAATCATGAGAATCTTCACTGTTAACCGAACCCCGTTTTTCGGGACTTTCCCCTTTTTCACAAGTTTTTAGGTTCGCCAGGTTTTCGTAACTTTCTCTTTTTAGAATGTGACACTTTCTGTTAACACACGCTGCCTTGCCGAGTAAGATTTCTCTCATGGCCATATGTTGGATTCAATTATTCTAATGTATATGCAGTTAATCATCTGCATCATTTTTATTTAAGTATGTCTACATCGAAATAAACTGATTTTTTGTTATAAGCGTTTGCCGTCTCTATTTAAGATGCTCTACACATCACCTAAGGGAATAACGTTTCATATATATCCTGCTTATGGATAAGAAAAATAGTAGAAATGAAAAACTCAATGCTAACCGACAAATCGAACAACCTCTTTTCGTACAATGGTGTACCCGATTCGTAAATCGAATTACCGAATTCATAATACTTTAATCTGTAATTAAGTAGTAATTAATTTCAAAGACAAAAATCGAATGAATACGCTTTAAGCATCTGGAGTGTCATTTGAACCATTTTATAGATTGAAATAACAACTGGGATGTCCCACTTAATTAAGAGGTTAAATAAATTTGTCTGTCGAGGGGTTAAATTGTTTCAAAATTGCTTTGTTTATGAATGAGATAGTCTGTGTTCAGACATGATTTGGAGAAGCCATCCAAGTAGGAGAATAATCTGAAGTGAACAGTCTGTCCTTTTCTTTCCCCGTAATCATTCGAATAAGAACCAAAATTACAAACAATGTACATAGCTATGTCTATGCGTTCTGTTGATATTTTGTGATGTTAAATGCAAAATGTGTTATGCCGAAATTAAATACATGGTGAATCAAATATGACCGGGGCTCTTTGTTTGCCAACCATTTATTTGCATATGTCAGATCCTGATGCCCTTCTCAGAAAGGGCTTTTGTTTGACGACATATTCTCTTCCGAATAATCTTTATCTTTTTTCCCACAGTATACTCCCGAACTCGGAACCAGGACGGCTCTCTGTCGTTTGGATGGGTATGCGTGGAACATTAGTGAAATATTTTTTAAAAGAATTTTACAATTTTAGATATTTTAACAATTTGAATTCAAAATAACAATGAACAAGAATTTAAACAGTTGTGAACGTAATAAAGAGTAAATTAGCCTGTAAGAAACAACATATAAAATCATATGAACATATAAGAAATATTTATCATATCATAATGGTTTGAAGAGAAGTTCATCTTTCTTGTGTAGGAAATCCAAAATTGCAAATCCTAACCCGAGAAAGAGGATTCAGTATTCATTTTGTAAGGTGGTATGAACTTGTTAGGGTGATATGTACTCGGTGGCGTAGTGAATAGGGCTACCTTATTCACCACAGCCACAGAGGTCAGTCGATTTAAGATGAAACCGATGGAGATAAGTTGGAAAGGCCCCATGCCCTGTTTCAAAATTAATTTCTGATCTATGCGATGGAATTGGTGTGATTTTAACTCTTGGCTGAATTTGGTATATGTTCCGGCCGGTTTCTCCAGCTTCCCATAGTCTTAGCCATTTTTTTAGAAATTTCACGGAGCGTCTTTCTGAGGTAATTTCGTGGTGCTGGAATATTTATTTGTTGACCTTCAGAGGCCACTTGTTTTACTAGGATGTCTGCAGCTTCGTTACCAGGTGTTCCGTCGTAGGATTTAATCGATGCTGTCTGAAGCGTTGCTGTATGAAAATCGCATACCTTGCAACAGGTAATCCTCTCTAATGCGCGTACACCAATCAGACACTCTTCCCCAAACTATTGTTGTATTCTGTGTTGAATTTCAGACGACAGGACATTTTCTCCAACGAGGAATTCGATCACAAAGTGTTCCACGCTTCTCGATACCTCTTGTTCGCTCATCACTCTAGTAACTCCCGAACAGGACAGAACAGGTTCTAGCCCGAGAAAGAAGGAGGGTGAATGTTGTGGCTTTAGTATCTAAAAGTCGTGCAGCTTCTAAGCACTGCAACTTGTTCACAAGCAAGTCATTGTTGACCATATTCAAACCAACTTGTATTATTTGAAAATATAACTGATTTTGTTCCTGCTTGACTAATTATTTTGTATAATTTTCCAGATGAAGGAAGAATCAGGTGGATTTAAAAGCTCTGCTAAATCGAGATACTTCTGAAGCGAACTATTTATCAGAGGGAAAAGTAACACAATGTGAATTTTAAACATAATTACAGCCAATAAACATAATGTTAATATACATTTTTAATACACATTGTTAATATACATGAGACAGAAAACAGATATCAATCAAGTTTTCAGAGGGTATATTTATTTCAAAAATTGAAGATTAATTTGCCATAACATGTATTGCAAAACATAACGTTCAGGATTATATCTAGTTAATTTGAGTAATACTTAAGTAAAAGACATTTTAAATCTTTATGCCGATCTCTTTAACCCAATTGCGGTAGAAGCAATCAATCGCAGCTCATGTCGGCATCCCTCGATTTGTCGCTGGTTTTCTCTCCTGTCTGCGGATTGACGCAGTAGCAGAGGCCGGTGGACGCGTGGCACTGAATCTTTTTGAACGAGCCATCCTCCTCACACCTGTACTTCATTACGCCTACCATCCCTAAGAGGCAAAGGTAAGGAAAATGATAAAGAGAAAATTGCAATCATGAAGAAGTATAGGATAGAGTTGCCGAATTTGTACCGTAGCTTAGATTGGACCGTAATTCTAACTTGAATTTTTTTAAATACTAACTGATATTCCCGGCGTTGCTCGGGATCAAAATACTTTCACGTCTTAATTTTTAACATGAAATATACTTTTATATAAAATACACAAAATCCTTTCATCTTCTGGAAGGTTTTTTTCTCAAATTAAAATGCAAATATCAATTCAACCAAATGATTTTTAAAAGCTGCCGAAAGCTAATTTTCTCAATAAGTTATTAATATTTATTAAAAGTATTTCAAATTTTGCTCACAAATATTTTGACTTAGACACCACAACATGCCCTCGTACTCGAAATCACAACATGATTTCGCACCAGTTTGGGATAGTATGTTCACAAATACTGAAGTACAAGAAATGTTTTATTGAAGATTTTGCGACAATTAATTAAATAGTTAATTTCTCATTAGTGAAACACATGAAAATAATTTTACCCCGAGTAAATCTGGGTATATTAGCTAGTAAAAAATGAACTATTCAATTAGCCATCACCCAACTCAAGCCTTTGTTATACTTCATAGAATTTGTGAGTAAAATTTGAAGTAAATGTATTCAATAGTTTGGATTTTTATAGCTTGCAATGCAATTGGCGAAAATAGATTTGGATCGTAAAATTGACAAATAATGTCGCAACAATGTAAATGTGGTTTATGAAATTATTTTTTAAATAAGGCTTTAGGGGGTTGCAGTTAGAGAACAAATGTTTACATATATATATCTTCAATTAAATATTTTAACAAACGACTAAGAGTCCTTAGTCTGTTTTAAAGGAAGAGCAAAATATGTTACTATTTCCTGAGAGAGGGAACTTGTTTGGTTAACGTTTGCCATACTAATTTTTAAAAAAATAGTTTAAAGATAAGATTAGATGAGTTTTATTAAAGGTGTCTGAAAGGTACTCAGATTCGACCACAAGCAAAAAGATGGTTTTATGCAACATATGTAAAAAAACACAAAGAAGAAGGAGAAAAATAATGCAATGCATAAAATATCCCACTTGTTTCCATGCATTATATGCTGATGTGATTAACTTATGATAAAAGCCATCAGTTACTGATATAGTGATGATCAAGGATTCAGATGGAAGAAAATTCCAATGCAATTCTTAACCCTCTGAGGGCGGGTAACTTTTTAGAACACTGAAATCAAATGGCGCCCTTTATGCGGCATCTGGTTTCTTCTGACTCTACGCTTATTTAATTACACATAACTTTATTTTTTATGGCATAATAAGATTAGAGGTTGAACGGATGGATGATGCAAACATTTGTGTTCGAGTTTGAGTCTCAATATTCTTCGTGACCTGGATTGTTCTCCAAGTCAGTTTTTTTGGTCACTGTACTCAATCACTTCCCCATCGAGATACAATGCTTCTGATTCTTCCTAAGCTATTATTTTCTTGCTTAATTCTTCCAAAACGGCCGAATATTGCTCTGCAGGGATAATTTCCCGCCGTTTCGTGATAGCCGGGTTGGGTTATGGAGAGTGTTTCAATCCGATCAGACCGAACTGACGGATTCATTGTCAGTGGAAACTATCGGAGTAAGTAGGAGGAATGTTAATAGGAGGTTAGACGGGTGGCGGGCTGTCTACCTTCGATAGTTTTTATTCAGCTTATGATAAATACCCACTGGCACACCCTATGTGCCGTTCCTGTCCGCAAGCAAAGGGTTAAGCTTGTTTCATGGCGTTAAATTTTATACAATTAGATTCCAATGAAGACAGGTATTAAATATTTTAATGCCTTAACACTGAGGTTTTGGTACCATAATTTTATTACTTCCCATTAGGCTTTGTGACTTGTATAACTTTCGCTTTTCACTCGAACTTGGGGAAGCGAAATTCGATAACATTTTTTTTCATTCTAATCCCTTATGTTTTATGTTTTCCACTGTTACCAACATTACTTTCGCGTATCCCCAGGTTTCACCTCTCTAACGGCGATTATTGCAGTTGTGGTGGAATTGGCACGGCACTTCACTATGCCACGGAGGGTATTCTCAAAGTGACTTGGCATATGAGGAAGCTAGTGCCAAACTTCGAATAAGAATTTCTGAAAAGAGTCGCCAATAACTTCGTCTCCAGGCATAAAATCTGTAGGAATGTCAAATTCATAAACGAAAACAGATATCTTCTCCGGGCTCCCTAGCTTTCAACTTTCCAGTGAGCTGCACCAACAAACTCCAAATTCCACCCCTTCAAAAAAGAAGAGTATAACAACATCTAAAGAAAAGAAGACTATTATCACGAATAGTGTAAAAGTGAAAATGCCTGTGCTGTGCATAGTATAAATATTTCTCTCTTTTTTTGTTTGTTTTATTTTTCTTAAATAAAATTCCCTTGTCTTGCTCATCAAAATGCTCATTGACCGGTCTGGTCACGGGTACGGGGGGGGGGGGGTAAGGGCGGGGGGTGGGGTGGGTATGGGTGCCCCACGTTGGGAAACTCTGTTGTAGAACATTAAATTCTCTTTCAAATGCGTTACCGTTTCAAATGCAATACCGTTGCGTTTAATTTCTGCGTGCATTAATAAATTTGAAAAAAACTCCCCTGAATTATTATTGAACCCAATACACTATAGGAATCGGGAAGCATTCGTTACCGTGACACCCAAAATAAGGCGACATTGCATCGTGATTTGGAATATATCAGTATCTTTCAAGCCTTTGTAAAAATCAGAATGTGAATTCAAGTTACCGATCCTATTATGGTCAGCTGAAAAAAAGGACAAAATTTCAACACTTTGTATTTCCACAGTAAAACTTAAAACAAAAAATACTGGGATGTTGCGTTATGGCTAGCGTAGCGAATGCTTTGGAAAATAAAGGCCGTTGCTCAGAAGCAGAGAATGTTGCTAAATTTCTAAGGAAAAGTTGCAACCAAGTTACGCACTCTGGGAATTGACTGGCTTTTTTCTGATTTTGGGTGTAAACGTAGTTTGTTTGACTGGTTTTCATTTGTTTGTTGTTATGCACTGTGTCCCGTGTTTGTGTTTCCGTTCTGCCTTCCCGTATGTTTTTCAATTTTTTAAAATCTTTGTGTGTAAGCAGGCGAAAGTTAAATGAATAACTAACAACAGTTAATAGTTAGCTTAATCATCATAATATTTGAAGCAAGGTGGAATATTGATTCGTATTGTGAAATATGTCAGAAATTTTCATGCGCCTTTAACTCTATAAATTGCAAAATGCCTACCAAAATTACCAAATCTACTACGACCAGATGAAATGAAACTCTAAACTAGCATAAAGAGGGTGGTTCATGCTTGACGAGTCCTTCTAAGGTTCTCTCAGTCTGCAAAAATCTTTTAAAAACGTAGAAAAGCTTGAGCAGAATACGTCATGGACTCACCTTTCCGTTCCTTCCTTTCGGCTTCCTCTCGTCTTTGTTCACATTCAGACGCAGCTGTTGTACATGAAACGAAAGAAGAATATTAGGATTTCAGAACAGTTATTTTTACCAATGCATATTGTGACATTGAGCTAATTAAAAACATTTAATAAGAGTAACATCTGAGGAATTTTTTCATCAACAATGTTTTATATTACGGAAATAAAGCGTCGTAATGTAATAAGTCAGAGCTCATTCAATGATGCATTAGAAGTCGCGTAAGTTAACTTACAGTTTCAGAATCAGACGCAGCTGTTGGGCATGAAACGCAAGAACAATATTGGGTTTCAAAACAATTTTCTTTACATAGAATTATTGTGAGTTTGTGATAGCTTTAAATAAATTAGGAAATGGCAACATTTGAGGAACTTTTTCATCGGCATTTATTCATACTACTTAAATAAGGAGACATAATTTAATAAGCAAAGCACTTAATAATGCACTAGTAGCTGTACAACTAAACTTACGAAACTGACTAAAATTACTATCAAATGACAGCGCAGATAAAGAGATAATGCTGCAGTAAAAGTTTAAATAATTTTCTGATAGTTTAACAGAATCATCAGAGTTTGAATGTGAATTATTGATAATATAAAGATTTCATGTTATTCAATATATTAAACCGTTTTAACTAAAACTAAATTAATTTATTGTTACGCTTTGTGTGCACTTTGTTGAAAAGTATTCGATAGAACCATCATCTTCTTGATAAGAAGTATTACATTTATATTACGAACATTCAAACAATTTTTTTTAAATTTTTCCATCTGCTTTTACCACAAAATAATTCCCTGGAATAAGATTAGAATCAGATGGCTATAGATTTGGAATCTGTAACTCTTGATGAAACGAAGGACGTTCCAAAAAATAAGTTTGCAAGACATAGAGCTTAAAAATAATCAACTAGAGAAATTAGAATAAATTTAAAAAATAAAAAAAAATTAACTTAAATTTTAAACAAAAACAACTATTTTTTTAAAAAAAGAATAAAACTTAAATAATAAAATTTAAACAATGTTTAAGTCAGCTTTAAAGTTTAGTCGTTTAATGCAGTTGCAAACAAAGAACAATGGAAATCAATATCATTCAAAGAAAGCAAAAAACAAAGATAAACTCAGAGGGAATCGAAAAACACAAACAAGAAATCCATTTTAGTCCATTTTTCAAGGGCTAAGGACTTTATTCGAAATGGATTTAAAATAATAATTGGGAATTTTTTCTGTAAGAAGCTTGCATTGCGGCAAATATAGCTTCTCTTAACTCGAAATTTCCCAACAAAAGACAAAGGGGATATGTACATCAAAAAGCATTATTTTAAAAGGAAGGGGAAAACCAAACACAAACATGAAAACGCTAATAAGATTGATTTAAAAATATTAGCCATCTGGCTTTTAAAAGTAGCCATCATAAAAACGAATTTACCCCATGCACAGAATAGAGAAAAAATGTCCTCACGCAATCACAATCCCACTCTAACTTTCTTTTAGAAAAAGGAATCAGCATTTTTTAAAGAATATAGATGGCGTCATGGTACTAGTGTTTCTTTAAAAATTGGCTGATTCTTTTTTAAAAAGAAAGTTAGCTTGGGATTGTAATAGCGTGCGGACATTTTTTCTCTTTTTTCTCTATTCTGGGCATGAGGGAAGTTTATTTTTATGATGGCTACTTTTAAAAGCCAGATAGCTAATATTTTTAAATCAATCTTATTAGCATTTTAATGTTTGTGGTTAGTTTTCCTCTTTCTTTTAAAATAATGCGTTTTGATGTACAGATCTCCTATGTCTTTTGTTGGGAATTTTTGGGCTAAGAGAAGGTATATTTGGCGTAATGCAAGCTTCTTACAGAAAAATTTCTCAATTATTAATTTGAATCCATTTCGAATAAAGTCCTTAGCCCTTGAAAAAATGGACTAGAATGGATTCCTTGTTTTTTTTCGATTCCCTCTGAGTTTATCTTTGTTTTCTTGGCTTTTTTTAATGATATTTATTTCCTTTGCAAGACGTATTTGTCAATAATCATATTTTATTTGGTACTTAAAACCACTGAACATCGTGAGGTACAGTCAAAACTTTATTTTTGAACATAGTCTCTAAGACAATTAAGGCATTTGTCTAACCGTTAGACGAGCTTGTCGATGACACTTTCGCAAAATGCGGGGTCCTATTTGTTGTGCCAACATGCGACCTCTGTTTTAACATCTCGTCACTTTGGAATCTTTGTTCTCCAAGATGTCGATTTCAACCTGTGTTTTGCTGTCTGCTGTGCAAACTGTTGTGGGTCTTTCTTACAGTCGCGTTCAGTCATTCT
Source organism: Araneus ventricosus (assembly GCA_013235015.1). NCBI lineage: Eukaryota > Metazoa > Arthropoda > Arachnida > Araneae > Araneidae > Araneus > Araneus ventricosus. The sequence goes on from BGPR01001998.1 coordinate 174,926, forward strand.
TTTTTCGAATTTTGCTTTTTTCTGCCGTCAGAGTTCGGCAAAATTCCATTTTACGTAACTCTGCCGACTCGTCATGCTTTCCTCATAAAATTTCACTGACTGGCGATGAAATCCGCAGCTTATATATTTTTCGCATTGAGAATTTCAATTACAGCATGAAGATCCTCTTTGACCATTGTTCTAGTCGTCCCTCTGTCTTTAATTGACACTTGTCAGCAAATTATAATGAGTAATGTTACCAACCGATATGACATTGCCACTTGAAACAATATGAATATTTTGCTATAATTGCATACAATCTAACTTCAAAGTGACAGAATATAAATGTCACTTATTAAACCCAATATGCCTATTGGGTTTTTAGCACCTAAATAAAAAGCAACAATTTCATGAATAACGATATATTTAAACAGCATTACATTAAGATGATAATATTTACAATTTAGCATTAATATTCACAGTTTGGATAGTTCGCGTTGCTGGATAGCTCATAGCAGCTCCCTCGTTCGCATCGGCAAGGAAAAAGTTTTTCGTCTCGCTCAACCATTATCTGCGAGAACCAGTTTTCCTCGTCTTCATTCGTTTTGCTGTATCCATCCGTGCTGTTGCTGTATTCATCCGCGCTGGTGGTGAACCGCCACATGACTTGTAAACCTATTTTTGGGACGCCTCTATATTTCAGGGAAGATAAAATAAATTACTTGCATCAAAATGCATTAGAATGTTCGAAAATCTACTCTTTTCTTTGGTATAAAAATATTCAGCTTCTTGACTGTGAGGTGATTAGAAACGACGGTTATCACTATTTCTATCCATCCCACAAATTCTGAAAACAGAAGCTAAGAATCCCCATTGATCAAAAGGAGATGAAACAATAGATTTAAAACCCAAAGGGCAGTTTGATTAAACTATAGTGTAAGTTAATATTACGGGTGGTTACATAAAATATCACACATAAAATTTTGCTAATATATATATTGTTAACAATATTTACAACTCTAAGTGAATATTGTTCTTGCAGAGAAGACAAAAACAGAAAATTGTGTTGCCAACCAGACAAATCATAAATTTTCTATTAGATTGTTAATTGTTACCTTATAAGGAACATAATTGCTGTCTGTTTTGAGACACGGGAACCCTCCGCACTTTTGCGCATGCGCCAGTTTGCCTTTGATTTCACAAAAATAGGAGTGAGATGAAAGATAGAGGAGATTTTTATTTCTTTTCACGCAATTTATAGAAACATTACATAAGTTTAGAATTGAAACAAAATAGTACGATTCAAAAAGAAAACGAATATCAACATCTTAAATTAATAAGAACGAGCCCAAAAAACAACCAAGTACGTCTTAACAAATTTGGGCTAGAGTAATTTTTCGGCCTTTGAGAACTGTAACTAGAAATTTGAACGCCTATGTCTCAACTAAAATAACTTCCAAATTAAGTAATTGAGAAACAAACTATGATATCAGGTATCCGCGTGCATTCATTGATAATATAGACAACTTATATCACACGCACAAGTTAGGATTTTCTCACTGATTGTCTCTGTATGAGTATTTTTTAACTGAACTATATGTTTATATAGCATTGCAAAATCGATGGCTGTCTCTTTACAAGCCCTAATCACATTTTTACTTTTAACCTATTTAAAATTATAACTATAATTAAATTTTTGGTTCAAAATAGTTCGAATCTATTCGGTTTTATCCGCAACGACGCTAAAATGCAGCTGAGTCGTATGGGGGCGAGAGAAAACAAAATGATAAGCATCACCGTTCTCACCGCATAACAGTTAGGGCTACTTAACCGCTTAACTTAACAGCCCGAGAATACTCGTGCATCGAATTATCGAAATTTTAGTCTTATAAAGTAAAACTGAATCATTAATTAGCTTTATAATTTGACACAAAAATATGTAGGATCCATAAACATCTTAAGTATCCTATGCCTTCTTAGATGAATGAAAACGACAGCCCCTTTCCAAAACAGGAGGGGTCATCTTGTTAGATAGCAAAGAAAACTATTCAGTTAAGTGGTTAAAATGCAAAATCTGAATAAATATGCGGAAACGCCCCGTGATTTGAGAGAAAATAAACCATTATCTGTTTGATATCAGCTATTCATTATTAACAGCAGGGGATAATTAAATTTTACAGTAATAACTACAGTGCCCGAGTTTGTACAAAATTCATCCCAGTTAGTAATCACTCTCTTAGCACATAGATTTTTAACATGTGGCAGGGGAGCCGGAACACCCATGTCCACACCCGTGTCTGTTGCAGTTTTAGAAAAGTGATCTGTCAGCTCATTTCCTGGATTTCCGGAATGTGCCTTGACCCAGGAGAGACTGAAGAAGATCACATGCTGACATAATTTCCTCTTAATTTCCAAAACAAAATTAAACTTTCATTTCATTCAATACCCAGGAGAGCCGACTCAAGGTTTTAGAGTGCAGGTAGTTCTACTTTTAATCACCTGAATTGGAGACAAGCTGTCAGTATAAACCTTAATTCTAGCATTTCTTTATTTACTAGCAGTACGCGCACGGCGTTGTCCGTGGCATAATGACTTCAACAAAATAAAAAAAAGCCCAAAGTTTTGAAAACGAAATCAAAACACACACACACACACACACACACACACACATAACAGATGTCACTACACACAACACATTATACAATACATAATAATACATATCATTAATATATGATCATTACATATATATATATATATATATATATATATATAAAAATAAGCAAACAAACATAGCAGAAATGTAGCAAAATATACAACATAAACATTCTAAAGCAAAAATGTCAAGAAAAAATCTCGCGGTAAGAAAAAGCCAAGAGTTCTTAAAGAGAGAAAATAAACAAAAGTGAGATATATATAAAAAGGGGAAGATAAAATAGTATAGAATATATAACTAAACGCAACGAATGCGCAAAATGCTGAATCAAGAAGATTTGTGGAAAATATATCAATGTCAGTGGAAAGTAAAAAATGTTGAAATAAATGGAGAGACTGTAGTAATCATAAAGGTTTTTAGGTCTACGACCTAAAAAAACGTACTTAACATCCCAATAACATTGTGGAAAGATCTTACAAAATACTGTAGTTTATAATAACTCTTATTTTCAACGGGAAAAATATCTTTCAGCTAAATTAAAGCATCCACAAGGGACCAGCTATTCTTCTCTTACCTGATTTATCTACTTTTTGAGCGAATATCGCTATTAATCTTGAATCTAGTCTTAGATTCATTGATGACACATTCTATTTTTTAACATAAAGATTTCTACAACATTACTACTCTGTATCCAAATGAACTTAAATTATACAAAACCAATAGCTATAAGAACGCAGTATTTTTCTGGACTTAATTATTGATAGCAAAATACTTAAAAATAGATATTTATGATCAAAAAGAAACGAGTTTAAATTCAATGTCAATAGATCATATTTTGAACTCAAATATCTCTTCTAAAATCACAAAAACACTTATCATTAATCAACCTATAAGACATAACAAACATGCAGCTAGATAAAAATTCAATGTCAAGAAACAAAATTCAGAACCTTATAAATAACCTTAATATAATGAAATTCCAATCTCCTTCTACGAACCTTTAATTAATGTCTTTAAGATGTAGTAAGCAAGCATATTAGAGCTATGCTGCGCAGTTTTAATAGTAGGTCTCCTTGCTAGACAGGTCTAATGTCGATTACCCTCAAAAACGCATTCTAGTCTTTTTATTAACGGATTGCAAATCTTTAAAGTATTATTTAACACTTTCACTGCTTTCACCTTTAATTTTTAATTACACCTAGTTTACTTTAATTCATATAATTCTTTATCATCAATACCTTAATTTTTATACACCTTAATTTTAAATACACTCCTTTTTCTTATCATCTTTCAAATTTTATATACACCATTTTTAAATACAATTCTCTTTCCCTTTTTATCATCATTCCTTAATTTATATACACCTTATTTTTTATATTACACATTATCTTTAAATACAATCTTTCTCTTTTTCATCATTTCTTTAATCTTCATCGTTCCTCAAGTAGTTCGCTTTGCATCTTTTTTTCCCATCGATTTCCTAATCTTCATCGTAACTCCCAACCTCAGAAGAACTTGATATTTCTTAAAACATCCGGTCCCAATGCACGCGCGTTTATTATTTCTGTACATATCCCAGTTAGATGCATCTCTCAGTTTTAGGATCTAAATCATTTCTTTATTTGTATTTTATTTGAATTTTTGGTTTATCATAATGTTCTGGGGCTCTGGACAGTGTTTTAGCTATATCAGCACTGTCTTAAGAAAAACATTATGATTTCACTAATTTTTAGAGGTTCGTATAGATTTTACTTTACCCTTGATGAGCATCCTATACGCTTTACCGATTTATATGCAAGTCTCTCCCTTTTATTTCGCAATCATTTTTTGACTTTTATGACATTGATATATATATATATATATATATTATTGATTTCGCCCTCGACTTTTAGTTAAAGTACACGCGGGAACTTTCTTTTAACTAAAAATATCAGCATATATGCGCTACTATCAAACGTATAAAACAAATAAATCAAATGATTCTTGGATCAGTAAAATGAAGTAATTAAGATTAACTGACGCAATAAAATGATCGAGAGTATGACGTGACTTTCGCTTGATACCGCCAGCCAATCGGATAGTTTAAATGCATTCTGGGAACTCAGAGTAACCTTGGGTCGGACGAAAGCTTCTTCAATTTGGATATGCGAGAGAAAATATTTTGGACTGATCAATAAACAAATTTATAGAAAATCGGAGAAAAAAGATATTTTAACCATTCTTGTTTTAAAGCAGGGATAAGTATTCCGGCTTATACCTAAAAAAACTGAAAACGATAACGTTATTAGAAAGTCTGATGCAAGAAAATAAGATTTGAAAGTTAAAAATATAAATGAAAAGTGACTATTATTTAAAAATTTCTCGAAATTCAGTAAATTATGTTAAAAATTCAAAACAAACCATGGAATTGCCCGTGCTATCTTGAATTCAACAAAATGAAGAAGAAAAAAAAAAAACGCCCACAATGACATGAAAAAGTTTTAAAAATAAAATAAAAACAAAGGATACGCATTATTGAATTTTGGAAAACAGTACCGAGTACGTTAATCCAAAACAATATTAATAAATGCGACAAACCAGCATGCGAAAGGGGATATTACAGCATGCGAAATATGTGAGATAAAGAAACATTTTAAGACACTTCCGAAAATAATTATCGAAGTCATTCAGTTAATATATCTTCTCCGAGAAGAAAGCGATAGTATATGACGTCACCTGCCGCGAGGAAGGTCACGCTCCGGAGAATGCCTCGCTGAGAAAGGTGGCTTGCAAAAAAACTATTTGAACTAATCAGGGAACAATTAATAAAAAAAACGGAGAAAGGTATTTTAATGGTTCTTGTTTTAAATCTGTGACAGAAACGTTCGAGTTATAAGCTGGAAAAAAATGAAAATTATGGAGTTGTTAGAACGTCAGATGCGGGAATTTGAAGAAATCCTTATCAAAAATTGCCATAAAAGTGACTATTATTTAAAAATTTCTCAAGATTCAGTAAATTATGTTGGAAATTCAAAACAAACTTCATGAGAACGAAAATTGTTTGTTGTATCCGATGGTGCATTGATTGTTTTTCAACAATCATTAGAAAAGATACTACAGGCGTAAACGTGCCAAAAGTGACCCAAAACATTAAATAAAAAATTTTCTAGATTAAATTTTAAAATTCGGGGTTCGAGATGCATTGAGTCACTATTGCGTCTACCTGTTTGCCAAATTTCATGGCTGTAAGTGCGATAGATTCGTCTGGACATCGCACACGCACGAAGTCTTGTACTTCGAATCCGAAATTCCCGGGTTTCTGAAACGAACAGTATCATAAAATTTCCATTTGTTTTTAAATGCCACTACGCGGCACTTATTTCGAAATCTTATACCTTTCACTCCATTGTTTATTCTCAAACCGTTTATTGGTACGTTTCGTCTCGAAACAGAAATCAAACAGAATTTTGCAACTATTTTTCTATCTAGCCTGATGGAAACATCAATCCACCTAAAAATTGATTAATTCTAAAAAAATATCTTTTTTCTTCTTTGTACCGCATTAAAAATAGAGATGTCAGAATTTCAAAGGTCGCGGCGTCATCGTGAACTACAAAAGAAATTTCTTCTACTAACAAGCCGTTAAACATGTCTCTCTTTCCCTCTACCGTTATATTCTGACAATAAGACATTACTTTTGCCTTGTCATTCCTTTTCTTTAGGGATATAATTTATTTCGTGTTTTAGTTTTCCTATTCTTGATTGTTCTCTTGTTCATGTTCTTCACTTACCACTGAAAAGAATAATAAAATATTTTCAGCATTTTAAATCATGTGGAATAAAAATAAAATGGAAAATATAACTCACCATTTGCAAATTCCGCAACAATTACCAATATCTGAAACAGAGTTACAGATAAAATAAGTAAATAGAGTAAAAGCTTATTTAGAATTAAAATAATGCATTATTTTAATTCTAAATGCATCTACATTGTTTCGCATTAAATAAAACAGAAAATTTATTATCTCAAATTGAACGTAAGAATTTTCATTCGAAGAAAATTGAAAGGCATTTTTTAAATAAATTTATTAAAATTAGTTTTTAAAATCACGCCTTTATTAATTTATTAAAAGACAAAAATTTTATACTTTAATTATTTTCTACTTCTGAATTCATAATTAATTATCATAATTATTATGGAATCTTGAAATCAATTTTTCTCAACTTTAGTACCATTTAAATAAATTAATGAATTATCTGTTACTTCAGTCCGCAAAATATTCAGGACGGTTAATCACTCTCTCCGAGGGTGTGCGGAAAACACCAAATAGTGCGAGGAATTCGCTTTCGAGTCATTTTGCAAACCAACACTGTGAGGACTGTCGAACCAACGAATTGCTCAAAAACGCTGAATACAAGGCAGTATTCCAGGTAGCATGCACATTTGCAGCAAGTTTGATTTTTCCTTGATACTACCTTGTCATGGCAAACTTGACGTGACAAGTTTGCAGCGAAACTCCCGCAAAGTAACATAGCCTAATCGACCACCCTCCTTGCAAAACAAGTTTGCCGCAAAGTTGACACGGCAAACATGACACAATGCCGAAGCTAAAACTCCATTCTTCCCTTCTCTCCTGGAGTCTCAACTGATATTGTGGTTAGCATAAATGCCTTCGAACCTGCTGATCGTGGGTTCGAATCGCGCCCTCTTCTATATGCCATCGTATTGTAAAAGTAAGTTCCTTTAAAAATAACTCTGTGTGAGGCTAGAAGAAGAGGGAAGAAAAAAGGGGGAAGGCAATCCCACCGGGAGGGAGATTCCTCAGTAGACAGGCTTTGAAGAAGGGGGGGGGAGTGTACCCCTGAGAGGAAGCTTTTTTCCTGCTAGTTTGCAATGAACATGCATTACAAGTTTACTGCAAGTTCGATGCATGGTGACTTCGTCGTTTGCGATAACTTGTTATGAACTTGCGGTCTTGCCGTGTCAAACTTGCTGCAAGCTTGCAGAGCAAGACTGCTGCAACTTTGTTGCAAACTAAAATTCCTATATGGGATTTAAACCTCTCTAGATACGATGCGGACGTGTGAACAAGAGCCCAATATCCGCCGTTTACCTTAACACTTCAAATAACCAATGTTCTGAAAATGTTGAACCAACGAATCGGTTACAGCATTTAAATCTTTGAAACTGAATATAATTCAAAAGTAAAAGCAAAAAGGAGATCCGAACCTCTAATCCGAATCATCGTAGCATGATATGGTTCTAGGCAGGTTTCATACATTTTTCTTATGTTTTCTCTCCGCCCAAGATGCGTGTAGTAGATGTATTTTTCGAAATTTTTCTTCCTGCCGACTCATGACAAACATGATGCTTTTTTGGGTAAGCATTGGCTGGAATATTCCGGGATTAAAATATTCACTGTTGAAATAATAGGATCTGTTATCACAAGCTTTGATCAACAACTTTATTTTCTTAAGGCTCTTGGAGCTCTGCTGGATGGACGCACTCTTTATTAACCTAACGATTCTGGAAATATCAGGTGTCATGTTCTGACCATTTTTCAACACTTTATTTCATAGCCTTATAATTTATTCAAGAAGTTTACGAAAACCCAGATGATGAAAAGTGAGTTGAAGAGATACTTTTGGAAATGCAAGTAAAAGAATGAAAGTAAAGTATGAAACTAAGAAAATGGCCATAAAGAACCGAAACTCGTAAATAAATCACAAGAAATCTAGAATCTAGACAAGAATCTACAGAGGCTGGAGGGGAATTGGCAATCTTATGTAGAATATACTTACCAAAACAAACAGGAATGTTTTTCGAAGCATCTTCAATTCGTTAGTTCAGAACTCTGCAAAATTCAAGAAAAAGCAAAATTCAATTTTGTTGTTAAATAATCTAATATTTAAAATTTGTCTATAACTATTAATAGAGTTTCAAAACTCATTAATTGGTAAAGAGAAAAACGTATTTTAGAGTAAGAAAACTTGTTGAGTATATTTCTATTTCTACTTATTATAATCAGTTACAACTGAAGTCGATATCACATATAAAGTTATCACTGGCCACATCACGATAGATATTGACATAGAATAGAAATGACATTTTAAAGATAGAATTTTGTTATACAGAATATCAATTATTAATGCTTAATAATAAATTCTCTTTAAATACACTGGTGAAAGATCAAATCCTAACAACAAGAAGGAGCTGTGCTACATAAACGAAATTCAGGAGGCATGTTTGCACATCTGAAAGATGACGTCTATTCATATTTCGCGTTAGAAGAATAAAAGTTGCGCTAGTAGCGCCACTATGAACATGTGGATCACGTTTCATTTAAATACGCTATTCTAACTTCATGAGCGTTATTTATCTTCTTGATTTGGCATTGTGAGCCAGATATGAGTCAAGAATACCCTTAAGGAGATGAAGATGCAGTATTGGTAGCTTACTGAGTTTGAACGCAGTCGTGAAAAAGGGCTACAAGAAGGTGGATTTTCTTTTCGCAATATTGCAGAAAGGTTTGGCAGGGATGCATCCACTCTCCTTAAATGTTGATAGCAGTGGTCGCAGGAAGGTACTGTCTTAAGAAGATCGGGGTCCCGACGCACACGGGAGAGGGAAACCGCTGTATTTTCCACATAGCTGTGGCGCTTCGTACTGCACCTGCAACAGAAATTCGAGCTTTTGTTGGCACCAGACTGAACGCCGCCCCGTGTTCCTGTTCCTGATGCCATTACAGCAACTGTACCAGTTGGATGGACTTGGGACACCAGAGTGACACAGAGAAGGATAACCAATTGAGTACTTGAAAAACAGCCCCGAGATAATCGTATTCTCACTACTAACTCCAACCCACAACCGTCTGTGACTTACTAAGTAGATCTGGGGCGATGGGGTGTCAAGCTAGACGGCGGAGTAGAAATCTTTTGTGATCTCAGATGACAACCGTTTATGTCTTGGTACCAGTGATGTCAGTATGTATCACTATCCCAGCGGGCGTTTTCCAACAGAGTAATGATATGGTAAAACCTTCAGACAGTTCACCAGCCCCAACCACTCAACGGATTTCGATAATTTTTATTTCGCATGAAAGCTCAAGACGTCTATATATGTCATAGAGGGTCGTCTGGAGCCACCCACCCCCATTTTTGAGCGAAATCAAAAAAACATATAGAGAATGTATGGCTGTGAAATCATATTATTTTAAATGGTACTTTTCCGTCAGCCGGGCGCAAATGTCGCCAATTGTGAACAGCCAAGTCGCCAAGAGCGAAGCGATTTTCCGTTAGCCGGGTGCAAATGTCGCCAATTGTGAACAGCCAAGTCGCCAAGCGAAGCGATTTTCCATTAGCCGGGCGCAAATGTCGCCAATTGTGAACGAAACGCGAGCCAAGTCGCCAAGAGAATGTTTGTAAGAAATCAGGCGGAATTCCACATTATTTGGCGATTTTTCGCTTGCGCCCCGATAACGGAAAAGTACCATTTAAATATATAGATCCCAACAGTTCCATCACAATGGCGTGTCAAAAATATTGTAATACTTATTGTAGGTGATGAAAAATGTTTATTAAGGGCGATATCATTCTGTATTTATGGATCTGAAGACTTTCATGCAGAAATTCGTGAAAAAGTTATACAAAACATAAGAACTAGGCGAGGTTTATTGAAAGATTCTACAATTTCAAAGGAATCTGTTGTCTACAAAGAATATGAAATCTACTATGGTTTTATGGTCTGTTCTACTGATCTTCATGCAGTATTTAAAACTGAAAAAGTAGTGGCTGAGAGCTTCGAAGCAGCGAGGTAGCAGGGTCAGTTCTGAGCAAAGTGGGTTCTTGCCGCGAACCCGCCCGGAGGGCTTCGAGAGCGACTAGTATTTGAATGAAAATAATGTGATGTCGTCGGGAGAACATAACTGTACAACATTAAAGGAGCCTAGTGCGTCAAGAAGTGAGTGAAAAATCGATTGCAAAATTCTATCTTTACAAATATAAACCGAGTCAAAAGTGTGTAAAAATCAAATACATCAGACTCTCTAATCCTTTTACAAATTTTTTCTGCTCTCGTTTACGGAAAGAAGTTGCAACTATTTTAAATTACACAAGAATTTTTGAGATCCCTAGTAATTTTGGTTCTGGTGTACTTACCCAAAGATGGAATCAGCTCAGAGTAATCGGATGATAAAACTTACTCGACTAGAGATACACAGTAAAACTGATGACGGAAACTTCAACGAGACAACAATGTAGTTATAATATCACACAACGGATTTCTTTTTGTGTAATTCTCCGGACGTACGCAGAAAAATACTGGGGAATTGTCTTCAAGAAACAATGGGAAAATAATAGAATTTGATCGGCTGGTCACGACTTAAGCTTTTTTCAAAAAGAATCTTCATGTCATGTCTGAATGCATTTTGTTATTTATGAAAAAAAGCTCCGAATCAGAATAAATTAGGGTAAAAATATTATTTCAAAACAATGAAACTCTTAATATACATAGACATTAATTAGCTATTGAAAACTATTTTTAAGCTTCTATAGGGCTCTTTTGCTTTTAAGAGCTCTTTCGCAGAGTAAGGTATGAAAGTTTTGAATTTTGACGCTACCTTTACGAACTGAGCGATTTAGCATTTCTTCCTGATTCACATTTTTCAACTATAAAAATGATTAAGCACTTTTATTTAACTTGTCTTGTTTTATGTCTGCAAAAATGGAAATTCTTATAGATTTTTTACTCACTTCTTCAAATGCTAGAGGTCTGAAAGTTTGTACACTTGCGTATTCTCGATGACAAAACACTATTTTAATACTCCCAGAACTTAATAATCAGTTAACGTAATTAAATTTTTATTCCATACGAGTGACGCCACCTGGTGGTGAATGTCAGAAAATTAATTTCCAAAATATTTATGATAATGAATTATAAATGAAATAATAAGAAGTGGAAAATGATTAAATTTAAAAAAATTACCATTGTTAAGTGCTTTGCTCGCCAAATATGATGACCCCCCGAATTAGGGTTGCTTTTTTGTAACTGCGCGTGATATAGCCCGCCAGAATCAGAATAGAAAAAGTGAACGAACGAGATATTATGCTCTTGTTAGTGGAGCGATGAATGCTCTTTCCTTACATAGAAATAAACAGCTTTGTCATTGATAGCATCTCTTCGTCATTTCGCATTATAATTCTCACCACAATTTACAGTCCACGCTTCAAATTTAAATATTCTATTCTTTAGCTCACCGCAACTTCTTCTAGTTTCTCCGCCTAAAAATTAGTGCTATCGACTATTGCAACAACCATCTTTTAGTACATTAATAAAAGTAAGCTTTTTAAATATTTTTATTAAATTCATTTTAAAAATGTATTAGTAGTTCCATTTTGAGATTAAATCGTTTCTTACTAGTAGTTCTGTGAACAATAGACCTCGCGTTACACCCTGAAAAAAATAAGGTCTGCTTTTCATCAATACCTTTAACCATTTCGCGTTCATTGGTTTCGCAATAAAACCATACATGGAGCATTTTTTTACTGCGCATGGACGAAACGTAGCGTAATCTTTCTGTCATAACTTCAAAGCTAGACATATAGGCCAACTTATATAAAAATTCCAGTTCAATACAGTTAGTATTCAGAAAGATATAGGCATTGCAAGAGCTAATCTCTAAGAGAAACAAAATGATGAGGGTTCTTGCACAAATTGATATTTTGTGAAATTAAATCTTCGAGAGTAATATTGAAATTTTTGAAGGTTGAATATCCTGAATACTCAGGTATGCTTATCAATTAAATACATAATTTAAATTGCATTTGGATGAAAACTTATTTGGAGGGAAAATAACCCGTTAACGTTCCTTGGTCCCACTGTGAAATATCAAATTTCTTGAAAATAAAAAAATGCCAATTTTTTTCCTCTACATATTTATGATCAGCTACATGTCTAATACTCATTTTGGAAATAAATTTAATGATTTTCAAAAGGTATGTAGTGGACTTGAAAGAGTTGAATGTTTAGCCAATGTTGTTAAGCAGCCTGGAGAGAGGGAGGAGTCATTCTCTCCTGTGGAGGCGTTTGAGTGCCAAAAGTAGGGTGGGGCAAAAATTTAGATACCTGAAAGTACCCCGAAGTATAAGAGATAGTCAACAAAATTTAAAAATTTAGTTACAAAACTAGCTGACTTGCCCGGACACTATTGTTTTTTCATAATTCCTAGTTTTTGGCGGCTAAAATGAGATAAAAATTAAATTTTTCCGCAAAAAGTAAGGGGGCGACTGCCCCCTAGCTCCCCCGATTCGTCGCCACTGATTTTCTCTCACACTCGGTAAGTCAGCAAAACACTTCTATAGCATTATTTCTAACCTTAACCCTTCGTTTTCTGGTAAACTATCCGCCAGCCACGTCAAAAGTGTACTGGAACAAAGCTGTAGAATGTTTTACGCTTGAGAGTGGAGGTAGTCTTCAAATTTTATGACATGAACCATTACTAATATAATAGCCCAGATGTGTCTCTCGGTAACGCTCTGACGTCACCAACAATAAAACTCGCGCCATAGACGTTAAACAGCATTATTTCATTGTTAGAACGCCTAAATTTCAAGAATTTTAAATTTAAAAGAGTGATTGTCGTTCAAATTTCAAATTTAATAGCTCTAAAACAGTGAAATAAAATTTGCTATCGATTGATATAAAATGTATCTCGCTATGATCCGAGCGATTTTAATTTATATTAATCATATATTTCAAATTAATTTCCGTTTCTTAATAGAAAGCGGTAAATTACGTCAGTGGTATATCATGCGCGTGATATAGTTTGGACGCCACGATGCATCTGATTATTTATTGCAATCGTGATGATATAATTTGATAATATTTTTTGGCAACGTTTGACAAGTAGAGAAGTGCTTTGTTTTGATTAGAATTCCTTTGAAATATTAACTTTTGACTTGCGTTTGACAAGCTGAAAATTTCATAGTTATTGAATTATAATAAAATTGTTAAACAACGAAAAATACTTCACACGGAATGTTGTTTACCAATTGGTTTTTTGAATAAAGAAATAAGTAAATAAAAAATTTTCCTGTCATAAAACAAATGTTTATTTTATTTGCTTTCAATCAATGTTAAACATTTCTCTCGCATATATATGTATTTTAACACGTCAAATTTGACGGGAAATCTCTCGAATGAAGAGGCAATTTTGCACTCGGCATACCATGACGGGTAATTTTCTAGTGTGATTAGAATGGTTGTAAGAAAGCTGAATATTACACGAAACGGAAAGATTGAAACAGCCACGATTCAGAAATGAAATCAAAAGTAAAAATCCTTGTACATACATCGGTTTTAATGACTTCAAGGAACATTCATGCCGAATTGGAAGGAAATAGAACAGCGTACTTGGTCGTGACTCGTAACAAACAAATTTTCACACAGACGAAGTGTCAAAAGGTCAAGTTAAGTCAGAGCTTTGCTGTGCTCGGTAATTATCAGTTAGACGCAGTGAAGCAGTCAGGAAACCAATGCAGAGTACTCTTTTTGAGATGTATCTCTTTCGGTGAAAAAAAATCACACATACGATCACAAAAATCCGAAACTGCGTTTTTCTGTTTTGAAGTTTATGATTGTATAAGATTTAGTGTGTTGTGCGACTGTTTGATATTATTACCATTTTGCAATATTTATAATAGACATTATTTATGTATAATATGCTATAGTGAATTCGAAGTCTATAAAATAATTGTTGGTTCTCGATTACATAACACATTTCATTCTAAAAATCTTAAACTAAATCCCAACTATTTATTTTCTAGTATAACTCTCAGAAATTTCCTACCAATCTATTTGTTGCGTTACTACCTTGAACAGGAGGGATGTTAGCCTTATTTAGACTACTTAAAACCTTTTTTAAATGTATAGCGATAAAGAAATAATTTTATTTTTAAAAAATCAGAAGAATTGTTTTCCGGTTTATTTATTTTTAAAATAATTTAATTAACTTTTTAAGAAATACACTTTATAGTAGGAAAACAAATAGCTTAAAAAATTGTTTAAATGGTTCAATTCAAGAAACTGGTTTCCCATTTCTGTAATTCGGGCCATCAATTTCTGTAAGCATATTTAAAGAAAAAAGGATTTTTTGATTCTCAAATTCACGACAGCGCACACTGCATGAACCCAAATTTGATATTGTATGAATATATTCAGTCATCAGTTCCTTTTCTTCCTTTGTTCCTCACATAGGATGCAAAACCACATAACTTTAACCTCTTAACTCAGGGGTTCCCAACCGTTTTTCATATTCATTCATAGTCTTCTAAACGCAGATTTGTTATTTCGCGATTTCCGGAACTGTGACGTCACAAAACATGGACGAAAGGAGAAAGTGTTATCTTTCGTACAAAAATGACCCCAATATACTGTACCCTTGTGGTGAACCCACACATAACAGGTGTATGAAACCGCTCCACCAACACTGCAGGGACCTTCGATGACATGATACCATTGCTTTCGCCAGAGTGACACCTAATGTGTTAAAAAGTGTTCAACTTCAAATTCAAACAAAGACCGAAATGAGTATTATAGCTGACGGAGAGCAATATGAACACACAAAATAAGAGTATTTTGTGATACCTAGCTGTTTCTCTCTCTCTCTCTTTCTAACACATTTCGTCAAGTAACATTGCTGATCATCGTGAACAAAGAAATGAAATTTTAAGCGTTTAGTTTTAACCATTAATGTCCACAAGGTATATTTTTGTACTAAATAGATGCTGTTCAGCAACACTTTGTAATTGGTAGGTAGGAACGTAATTCGAGGTAGGATAGCTAATTCCACATTTCGCCACCAGGTGGCGCTGTAAGTGGTCCCATGGCTTATCGCATAGCTGTGTTATTATATCTAGATACCACATTTATGACTATAGTTGCAGTCGTTCTGGAGTTAAGAGTGGGTGTATAATATAACTTTTACCCTGTATAATATAACTTTTAAACGAGGGTTGGTTGTTGAAGATGGTGCAGGAATTTCCCGTACTCATGCCATAATAACCACTGCAATAGATTGTATCCTATAAGGAACCTACCTAAAATACTTGCATGATTTTCTTGTGCCTTTCTTTGGCCCCTTTGCGACATTGGGTGCATGATTTTTGAGTCATTAGATTTGCTAGACACTCACCACCGCAGTAAAATGAAACATAATTCTTTTGATATGTTTAGAGAAAATGAGCAGTAGCTGCAGCAACGAAAGTAAATAAACAGAGAGCAAGAAAGTCACGACAACAGACGCTTCACCCCGTTCGACTTGCTCTTTTCAGAGATCTGTGGAAGAATAGGGGTGACAACATACCTATTCCAAGATGAGACCCAGCGGACATGATGACAGAAGAAAATTCGAGCAGGCACCAACAAACAATCACTTAGGTAAATATATTTCAAAATATTTTATTAAATTTCTGTTGTTTTCTGTGAGAATGGCGGATGCGAGATTGACGGACGAAAGATTGAATGAATGAAGATTACCATGTTACAATAACCCAAAACTTCCCTTTCAGGTATTGAAAAGTTAAAATAAAAATTTTCCAGGCGCATTTTATGTAGTTGTAGATCAAAATTGTTAAGACCAGTGGAATAAAAACAGTAAAGAACCAGAGGTTGAGAGCCTTGAGCTCGTGTGCTCCGCAGAAAAAACACATCGTTGGCGCGCGTGAACTGCCAGGTCTGTCCAAAGTCCACGCACAGTAACTTCGTCTTCACCCACTTGAACCGTTTCCTGTTCTCAGTAAATTAAGGTTTTTAGTTTTAGTTGCATTAGCGTCCCATTTTGAAGCAATACGGGGGCCACTTCAGAAAAATGAAACACATTAACAAAGAAAGCACAGTGTTTACAATGTGTGATGTGATGAATGCATTGAGACTTCGTGCACATTTGGCTTTTCTTACAAATTTAACTCAGTATTTCTTTTTTCAAAAATATGATTTAAAATCTGGAACGATTTTTAAATCGAACATTTGCTTTTCACATTTTTGATGAATTCTTATCATTTGATTTCGTTTAGCCATAGAACAAACAGATCAGAACTTGATGGACGAACATTTGTTGCTAACTTACAAAATACAGTTAAAATCGACTCGAATAGAAAATCCAATCTTTTTTTTCCTTTCAAATCAATTTAGAATGCAGTATATTTTACAACAAAAGTTGAAAGTTTTAAACGAAATGTAACAGTTTCTAAGAACAAAACATCTCACCTTCTTCAGTCTACATGAAAACCTCTTCAGCTAAAAATGAGCACAGGTTTTTCAGAAGTTAGTTACAGCGAATAATTGGAAATTACCGAAAACAGGATTTTAACACACCTTGAAATGTAAAATGCGTCTGAACGCAGTTGTATCTATTACGCATTGATTTAACTTCTAAAAGGATGATGACGAGGCCTTTTTACGCATGAGGTTTTTCTGCAGACTGCGCATCATCATTTTTACCTGACAAAAGGCTTTAATGACTATTTCCAATTCTATACTGCATCAGTTGTCACATCTCAACAGTATAGCACGCCACAAGATGGGCGTAACTTTCCGCTATAAGTTTTCTTTATTGATAAATCATGAGACGGAACGTATTTTTTCCCCGTCAGATCCATGGTTCATTTCGGAAAATTCCCCTCGGACAGATTTTGCCGCATAAATAAAATGTAATTCTTAACATATATTTAAACTACAGGAAGTTTTTCACAGTTATTATACCTTGAAATTGCCACGTGGCAGCCATATTTAGAGAGTCGCACAGAGGTTCTTCACATTATTTTGAGTGATTTTCAAATACTTTTTATTTAACTTGTTTTATGGTTGTAAATGTGGGATTTTGTAATCGATTTTATGCTCACTTCCTTATGTGGTAGAGCTTCGGAATTTGTACACTAATCTGTTCTCGATGACAATGCATTTTTTAATATTTTTTAGTCAGTTAATTATCAGTCGACTAGCCGCTCTCGCCGCCCTCCGGGCGAGTTTGCGGCCAGCACCCACTTTGCTCAGCACTGTCCTACCACCTCGCTGCTTCGAGGCTCTCAGCCACTACTTTTTTTCAGTTTTAAATACTGCATGAAGATCAGTTTAACAGACCATAAAACCACCGTAGATTTGATATTCTTTGTAGACAACAGATTCCTTTAAAATTGTAGAATCTTTCAATAAACCTCATATAGTTGTAATGTTCTGTATAACTTTTTCACGAATTTCGGCATGAAAGTCTTCAGTTCCAAAAATACAGAATGATATCGCCCTAAATAAACAGTTTCCATCACCTGCAATAGGTATTTAAAAATATTTTTGACACGCCATTGTGATGGAACTGTGGGGATCTATATATTTAAAATAATATGGTAAAACATTCCGACAGTTCGCCAGCCCCAACCACTCGACGGATTTCGATCATTTTTATTTCATATGAAAGGTTATGACGTCTAGATAAGTCATAAAGGGTCGTCTGCCCCCAACCCCCACCCATTTTCGATCGAAATCGAAAAAACATTTCTGAACCACACATTCTCTATATGTTTTTTCGATTTCGTTCGGGGTGAGGGGCAAGCGACCCTTGATGACATATCTTTACGTCATAATCTTTTATATGGAACAAAAATAATCGAAATCCGTCGAGTGGTTGGAGCTGGCGAACTGTCTGAAAGTTTTCCCATATTATTTTAAATATATAGATTAATTCTATCATATTTTCGAAAATGGTCCATGTAGCGCCATCTAGTAGTGAATTTGAGAGAAATTAATTTTAAAATTCCAAAATAATTTTAAAAATGCATCATAAATTAAATACTAAAAAGTATCCAATAATTAAAATTAAAATAATTTGTACTTTTTAGTACACTAATAAAACTATATTTTTAAAAATTTCTTTTAATAAATTTTTACCTGACATAAGTCAGGTTTTCCCATATTGCTGTTGTTCTTACCAATCATGCTAAATCTAAATTTCCATGATAATAATGACATTTGTAAAAATTAATGTTTGTCCCCTTTCCTTTTCCACAGCTTTTCATACTCGATTAACCCCTTCTTGGTCGCTGTCGCATGTCTACGACGAAGAGAAAAAGTGCATCGTTAAAAGTGAATTCATCGCTACTTCCACGTCTCGTTATTTTCAGCTATTATTTTTTTGTTTCTCTGAATTTTGCCGAGAGATGGCGTAAATAGTCCTACTTTCTTCAAGTTTTCGCGTTGATATTTCCCTCCTTGAATGGAAAACATAATCATTTTGTGTGAGATTCGAAAAAATTCCATGGGTGATAGCAAGGACGTGAAAAACATGTTTTCGATTGAAACTAATTTCTTTTCTCAATTTTCCAAAAATTTAGTAGATTTATATAGATAAAGAGACGGCATTTATTATTCAAATATTGGCAATAAAATATTATTTTTCCATTATCAGGAATTGATTATTTGCCTTTTTTCCATCTTTGGTCATTTAAAAGTTTTCATAACATGCTGCACCGGCAACTGCTATAAATCCCTTCGTAAAAGCTTCTTTAGATTCTTTGCAACAAATCATTCAAATTTTCTCGAATTTGATTGTAAATCTCAATTGTTCACTTTTCTGCTTATGACGATAAATAGATATTTTCCTAATTGCAACCGCATATAGAGTTATAGCAACATTTTTCGGCAGATAAATACTTCTTATACATAATGCCTAAAAGAAAGACGTTCTCTAGATGTTATATCACATGTCTAAAAGAAAGACGTTGATAACAAAACTGTTTTGATTTTCTTACGGCTAAAATCCTTATTTAATATTCCTTTAACAGTTGGAACTAAGCAATATAAACACTCTGTAAAATTATTTGAGTTTGCAGATCTTATTTTGAAATTAAATATCTTGCTTATACTCATTTACCTAAATTTCACACATTTTTGGAATTCTTTTCTTGTTGTATATTCCAAAGATTTATGTTCAGTGGCGTCGCGTCCATTAGGGCTGCAGAGCTGCAGTACACCCAGAAATTATTTTAAAAGCTCCTATTTTAATTTTAATTTTTATTTACCTACTTTCCCACTTCGAGAGTTCGATAATCAATGGAAAAGGGAGGAAAAAGGTGAAAAGAAGACAGAAAATGAATCAACAAGAAAGAAAGACACAGATTAGAGTGAAAAAAATATCAAAATTCGCCCACTGCGCAGAGCTGAGCGATTAATCGGGGG
>BGPR01001999.1:18678-32578 GCA_013235015.1 Araneus ventricosus
GATATATCCTCAATCAACCCCTGTTCAGAACGGGAACCTAGCGATGTGCTACCTTCTTGGTCATAAATCAAAATCATAGCGCCACCATCCAATCTAGCAGTGCCTCAATGTCCACCAATTAAATTTCCCATTCAGAACTTCGCCATAGATGAATCAGGATATGATAAAACTCATCATCCAACGCAACAACTTCTTCCGATTCTTCACCAAATAGCTGCAACCTACCGACTGATTAGATGCAAGCTCAGTAATTAGTAGATTCGTTCTAGAACTTGGTTTATTAAAGCCCTTCTTAGAGAACCTACCTTCAAAAGAAAAGCTTCCGTTTCAAATGGGCCTTTGGACAGGAAGTGATCAGTCATGTCTAGGTGGTATAAAGCTTTATTGACGGTGTGTGGAAAATGCGCTTCTT
This sequence comes from Araneus ventricosus, assembly GCA_013235015.1. Lineage (NCBI taxonomy): Eukaryota > Metazoa > Arthropoda > Arachnida > Araneae > Araneidae > Araneus > Araneus ventricosus. The sequence continues at coordinate 19,091 of BGPR01001999.1, forward strand.
GCCTGGAAGGTTTGTGGTTCAATGCGCGGGCAAATTAAATATGCTGGAAGGTATGAATTGACGGTTTTGTTGCTGAGCCGCGAATTGGAGTTGATGCTTTTGATGTATGTACATCCGGAATAATAAAAAGGTAGTGTTGTGTTTATGGATATTAATAAAAGAGGACAAAGCGCAGTGTTCTGTTCAATAGGGTACCTCGTGACTGAGAATTAGATCTGACCGGATTAAGAGGTGTGAGTTGAATTCGCTTAATTTGGTGGTGGGAGTTTCTGCCTAAGTTTTGCTTCAGGCCATCGTACAATGGAAGTTTCGTTTATAACTACACAGTTCATAAAATACACTAACGAAGTATTTTTTTCAACCCAATTTGAGCATCAGGGGTGTAGTGGAACGGGATTGTTATTTTGGTACTCCTTTTTTTACGATAAATGAATAAGAAAAATCGTAAAATTTTGTTACAACAGATATTAGTCACTGAGTTTAGAGCGTTCCGTCATTGCTTAATTTGCGACTTCATTAATGTTGAGCATTCCTCGGATTAAAACTTCTCGTTTCTATCTTCTGTTCTATGATCTACTACACTGTAAAAAAAATCCCGTAAAATTTACGGTTTTAAACTGGCAGCTGGATTGGTTGTGCAAAACCGTAAAAGTTACGAAGTAAATCCGTAGGCACAACGGTTTTTTACCATACAGGAACAAGTTTTTCCCGTAAATGTTAGGAAGTAAATCCGCCGTCACAACGGTTTTTACCGTATGAAATCAAGTTTTCTCCGTAAAAATTAAGTCATCGAAGTAAGTGACGTCATCGACTGAGTTGAGTTGTTTTTCTCCTTCTATACGAGTTGAGTTGAAATGTGCTGATGTGTATTATCAATTAGGAATATTAATTAATCAAGGCTTAATTATTAATTTCAATTAATTTAATTAATATAATTTTTAATTGAACTTAATTAGACGATTTTGATGCAAGATGGTGACAAAACTTCTAACTCCTCCGAGCCGGGGATCGAAACCGCGTTCATAGAAATAAAAGGCAGTCGCTCTAACCACTAGACAACCGGAGACTTCATAAAACGAAGTAAAAATAATCTATTTGAGTTTTAAAGTCACTGCAGCTCTAGTGGCGCCACTTAGTGGTGTAAAAATCAACTATTGCCAGAACACGTGTTTTAAGGTTAGCTTTCATGAGTGACAACAGGTTACTGCAACATGTGTAAACAATAGCGGAGATGGAACCCTATTAAAAACAGGAAATGAATGCAATAAAATTACATTTAAGAAAAGGGAAAGTTATCGTACGGAAAGCAATACCGTATGACGAAAAATAGAATTTGAACTGACGGTTTTAAACCGTTTATGGCTGGAGCGGAAAACAGTGAAAAACCGTTTTGTCAACAAAGCAGCTTTAAACCGTCAAATATACGGAAAAAGTCCGGGAAAAAAACTGATATTTTTTACAGTGTAGCTGATATACCCGGCGTTGCTCGCGGCAGAAATATTTTGAAGTCTAGTACTTCTAACACTTTAAAATTAATTAAACAGTTTTTCGCTGTAATGTTTTTCGTTGATTTTCGTTTGCCCTCTCCTGTGTCTCTGACCCCTCGGCCAGCAGTTAAACTACTCACTTCTTTTTGTCTCCTTACTTTGAACCACTTCGCACGAGTAACCCTTGGAATTCTATTTTTCTTTCAACAACAATGAAAACATTATTAAAATTAATATAAACAGAAAAAAATTTCAAAAATTAATTAAAATTAAACAGAATGTCGCATGGAAATGAAATTAGTATAATTAAAAAACTAATTTAAAAAAATTTAAGATGGTTTTAAAATGGTTTTTACGCGATATGTGTCGAAGTTATTGCGGGAAAACGTTAAAGTTAAAATTTAGGGTGATTTTAAATTAATTAAAATTTTGAAAAATCTTTTCTTACTGAGCACCTACTACCCAAGAAGCAATCACCTACCAAATTGCAAGTTTCTGGTCTTACTGGTTTGAGAAATTTAGCGATGGGTCAGTGAGTCTCTTTCTCTTTTATATATAGATAGATAGATATTCATTTATTTTCTCTGCCAAGTTTAACTTCTAAGTTTCAACTGTTTTTAACATCATTTTCACCAAACAACAACATTTTTAAAATTGCTTTAAACCTACCTTCAAATTATCCTAATTCAATTTGCGGTGGAAGTTTGATCTAAAACAGGACTAGTTATTATTAGGCCTCATTATAAACGGCATCTATGTGACGAAATATTCGTTATACCCAGGACAAATGCATCGAAAATCAGCATGATGGATATATACGGCTTACACAACATTGAACATCAATCTGGACGTATATATACGGTCGATATAAATGACGGATTAAAATAATACTGGTTTCCTTGATTGTTTTTCTTCTTGCTTCTATGTTCTCTGTCATATGTGTTTCTATGTTTAATATGCGTTTCTATGTCTCATATACGTTTCTATATTTCATATGCGTTTCTATAAAGTTTCTATGTTTCATATGCGTTTCTATGTTTCATATGTGTTTTTATGTTTCATATGTGTTTCTATGTTTCATATGTGCTTCTATGTTTCAATTGCGTTTCTATAAAGTTTCTATGTTTCATATGCGTTTTTATAAAGTTTCTATGTTTCGTATGCGTTTTTATAAAGTTTCTATGTTTCATATGCGTTTCTATAAAGTTTCTATGTTTCATATGCGTTTCTATCCCTATTAGCACAATGTGCTCCACAATATTGCTACGGTATCTCCACGATATTATTCGATATTCTGAATACCATACAATAACGTGGAGATATCGTAGCAATATTGTGGAGCACATTGTGCTAATAGGGATGTTTCATATGCGTTTCTATGTTTCATATGCTCTTATATATTTCATATGCGTTTTTATGTTTCGTATGCGTCTTTATGTTTCATATGTGTTTCTATGTTTCATAAGCGTTTCTATGTTGCATATGTGTTTCTATGTTTCATATGTGTTTCTATGTTTCATATGTGTTTCTATGTTTCATATGCATTTCTATGATTCATATGCGTTTCTATAAAGTTTCTATGNTTCATATGCGTTTCTATAAAGTTTCTATGATTCATATGCGTTTCTATGGTTCATATGACAGAGAGATTACTTTGTCCCTATCAATTTATTATTTAAGTTTCAGGCTCTTTTATACATATCATCATTAACTTCTTGAAAAATTTCTTTAAAACCAAAATGTGGACATTTGATTTCATTAGTCCAATCCGTGGTGGGCACTTAATCTAGCAAAATGTCCATTTTGTATTATTTAGCTTTGTGTCTATATATTCTGACACAGTTGAGAAACATCGCAAATGATAGTGACGGATATATGTGGTATGCACAGCATTTCAGCATCCGGCCTTTCATGAACAAAGTCAATTCAACACAGTAATCTATGAATGAACATTCGGAACTTCCTACTAGACTGTCATGACGACGAAGAAATATTTTTCGCGAATGCAATTCCAAACCATCTGCTTCGTTCTGTTTCTTTATTCCGTCCGTCAAACTTAACCTTAAAACAAAATAGATAAAAAAAAGCCACCAATCAGTTGAATGGAATCTGTTCTCTGCAATAATTTTCATTGAAACTAATTTTTGCCACATTTTTCATTCATCTTTTTAAAGGACTTATTGCCCATTCATGGTTATCATTAGACACAGTGTTTGTTTATCTCGGCAATTTTAAAAGAATAATATATCTGCATTCTGAAAGTTACTCAATCCAATGATATTTTTAATTGAGTTTTTGTATTTTCAGTACATCTGAATTCAACATTCGCCGTGGTGTAAAAACAATCATGTATTTGAAAAAAAAAGAAAGAAAGAACAAAATAAAAAGAAATAAAGATTTAGTGTATTACACGGACATTACAGAGACTTAATTCTAAAAAAAATATTTTTTTCAGACTCAAAGACGTCTAAAATTTGAACATTCATCTAAGTCTCGAATTTTAATTTTTTGACTATTGCAATTCTTTTTCTTTATTTACTTCGTATGCGAAACAATAAAAAGAGCAATGATATGAAATAGTGGAACAATTTTTATAAACAAAAACAGTTAATCTCGAAATTCCATGAATGAAAACTTCTGAAGAAGTAACACACAGCTAACAACGAGAAAAAAGCACTCTTTTCATCAAAGCAATTCCAAAACATCAACTCCACTCTATCCGCGCGTATGTTTATTGCTTCTGTCAAACTTAACCTTAAAACAAAGTAGATAAAAAACATCAACAACCAGATGAATGGCATCTGTTCTCAGCGAACCAGTCCAAGTTCCCCCATTCTTTTTATTTTTTAAACCACTTTCCATCGAGTCTAATTTTTTTTCATTTTCTTTTTCCTTTCTTTCACCCATCTTTAAATGGAGTCATCGTCCATTCAGGCTATCATCAAATAAAGTACTTTCTATTCATCTAGGCAGTTTTCTCGTTTTCATTCAAATAGGGTTCCCTCTTTCTGTTGCCATTCATAGGCACAAATAACGTCATTTTCAGACGCTTTATGCCGGACTATGCAATTTCGTGGACGATGGATTTAAGTAATTGGCTTCATCACGGCAAAAACTCCGGTCTTTTCCTCTCGAGAATTGCCAAACGATACTTGTGTGTCTCCCTTCCTTTCTAATTCATGGGGTTTAATGTTTTTGGCACAATTTGTTTGTGAATTATTCTTCGGTATTATAATCATATCGAAGCTGGGAGTCGACTGGCTTTTATTGTTTGCTATGATACTTCTGGTGAATTCGTTTGGCTCGGTGCAACTACTTTGACCAGATGTTTCGAATGGGCTTAATGAATTTATGGTTCTTTCTTTTTTCCAGATATTTTCTTCTTTTTTTCCTCTTGTGTTTAACATTTATTTTGCGTACTTTCGAAGAGCCGGATCCGCACTATTCAGCGTTCTGTGTGAAATTATTGTAGCACCCCCATGTATATATCGCACATATTCTGAAAGATTTAACTATAATTATAAACTATACTTATTAATTATAATTATTAACAATAATAATTAAGATTTGACTGCAAAAAATGATTTAAATATAGAAAAAGATTTCTACTGTGTTCTACTCGTCAGCCATGTAACGCGCGCGAATTTTCAAATTTATGATCAAGAATTTGCGCCCCTACACACTCCAGGAGTGGCGTTAGAGTTTGTCCGACGGGGGGCACGATCTACCCGACGGGGGGCACGGCCTGATGCACGGGGGGGCGAGTGTAATGAAATTGGTCTCAAATTTTCGCCAGATCTTTATTTATCAACTAGTTGAATACCCCGTACAAAATTTTTGCCGAAGGGATACAAAACCTTCCCCTACGGGGTGGACAGCTTCCCGATAAGGGGCCCTGGCCCCCCGGTTCCCCCACTGGCGCCACCCCTGACACGCTCGGCGCCCAATGCCGCGGAACAGACTGCATACCCCTGGAACCGGCTCTGTACTGTCATTCATGATAATTCTACTTTTCCACTTGGAAAATTATAAAATTATTATAATCATATCGAAGGAAAAAATTTCCAATAGTGTAACAGCGGGTAACATGAACCACTTAAGGAAAATTTATATTTTTAGTTGGAATGAGCTATGACCGTTCAAAACCTTTCTTTGAACACTTGTCTACGTGTTGATTTGATTAAACAAATTTATCTAAGCTATGCAAATTACATGACAACTAATTTTTAAGTCGATAATTTACAAAAATTTAAATGTATGAAGTGAAAAACACAAGGTTTAAAAAAAAACGAATAATTTTTTTTGTCTACAAATGGATATATTTTGATTCTGTAGCCAAAGTAGTGTAATAGAAAGAAATTTTCTTACATTTCCATCGTTATCTTATTAGTTATTTAATCTTAGTTAGTTATTAGTTATTTAATTAATATTTCTTCTTTGCTGTGTCCTTCTAAGTCACCGCAATGGTCCGATGCACATCTTTGAGACAATTTATTTTCCAAAACACTTGCAATTGAAATTAGCGTAGTTTAGTTACATTAACATTTCATTTTGAAGCAACACGAGTGCTATTTTGGGACGCACCTTGTAATTTTGAACCGCGGTCAGATGACGAGGATGACGCTTGTGCTGGCACCCCCTCCTATGTCCAAACTTCCGCACTACACCAGCGGGAGGGCATTTGATCACAGCATATGATTTAGCGTGAAACAGGTCCCATACAAAGAGTAATTTTGATGAAATCGGGTTTCGACCCTGGACACCTCAGGAACCAGCGCCGTTACCTTATCACTAGATCACCACGCCCCCCCCTTGGCAATTGCAAGTTTTATGGCATCCTCAAATCACTCTCCTTGGCCCTCGGCCTGAACTTGGGTATTTTTTTCGTTAAAAACGTATGTTTTTTAAAGAAAGTTAGCGTGGAATTTTGATAGAGTGAGGATCTTTTTTCCACTTTTTTATCTATTCTGGGTATGGGGTAAGTTTATTTTTTATGATGGTTACTTTTAAAAGCCAGATGGCTAATATTTTTAAACCAATCTTATTAGCGTTTTTATGTTTGTGTTTGGTTTTCCTCTTTCTTTTAACTCTTTACTTCCGAGGCTACTTTTTCCTTCTAGTTCCTTTAAAATCGGGAGTTTTGGGGGAAAACGACTTGAATTGGACTCTCCCTACGGCGCTTATCTCCTAAGCGATCTCAGAACCTCACCTCCCCTCAAAAAAAGGCAACCGCCTCAGACCGGCCTTCTTCGAAATAGACCGCGGGGGATCGCCTAGTTCGGTATGAGAGGGTTAAAATAATGCCTTTTGATGTACAGATCTCCTTTGTCTTTTGTTGGGAAATTTCGGGCTAAGAGAAGCTATATTTGGCGTAATGCAAAAGTTTCCCAACTATTATTTTGAATTCATTTCGAATAAAGTCCTTAGCCCTTGAAAAAATGGACTAGAATGGATTCATTTTTTTCGATTCCCTCTGAGTTTATCTTTGGTTTTTGGCTTTCTTTGAATGATATTGATTTCCTATGTTTTACTCACATGGCACATACTATCTGACACTGAAAAGGAAAACATGGTGATGGCTTAAGTCGGTTAAAGGTAACATGTTGAAACTTTCACGCTATAACCTAAATAAAGTAAGCTAAATAATAACACTAGTTTCATAATTTTATTCTTACTCGTAAAAAGTGCAAGGAGTCGTCAAATATTATACGAAGCAGCTACATATAGGAAGCTACACAAAGAAACTTTCCTGAGGAACAAAACAGAGCAGTTATGTCAACCAGTATCTGAACATGGAAGAGTAATTCTATGGCTGTACTGTAGGCAAAATAATGGGTTACTATTTACCGGCAGGCCCAAGAAACTCTAGGTGGCCCATACTATCCACCGTTCCCCATATATCATATTATTATCATGGTTATGATTATAAAATTATTATAATCATATCTTGGAAAATTATTATGATCATATAGTCATATTCTAGGAAATTATTACTATCCATACCGAAGGTGGGACTCAATTCGCTTTTATCGTTTTTGAAAGAGATTTTTAAGATATGATTATGATTACATGATTTGAAAATGATTATAATCATATCTATGAAAATTATTATTATCATATGGAAGTTAGGAAGTTATTATAGTATTTTCCCTAAAATTCATGGAAAACGGCAAAACTGCGCTTTCGCAACTAAGCGCAAAATGCTAAAAAAGCGAATATCTCTACACCTAAGTTAAATTCTTGAGACAGAGATGGTACCGTTGCATTCAGCAGCCGTTTCACTTCTAGAAACACTCATAAAATAAAATTCGTTATGCGCATATTTCCCGTAAAAATTGATGAATTTACTGATGCTTCTGATGAATTCGTTTGACTCAGTGGAACTACTTTGGCTACATGTTTTCAATGAGCTTAATGAATTTATGTTATATTTCTGTTATTTTCGTCTTTTTCCTTCCATTTTGTGTAACGTTTATTTTGAATACGTTCGTTAAGGATGATTGTGCTTTCCAATTGAAAAAACTAGTGCCACGAAATAAGATTTCCAAAGATTTACAGTTAAATAAGTTCCTGGCAAAGTTATTAGACGCAGTTGGATGGTTTCTTTTGTGGCATACGTCTAGTAATTCTGCGAAGAGTAAACCTTGCGTAAAATTTAAAGAAAACCGTAAAATCTGTTCTTTATTGCAATCTTTAAAAGTTGAGCCATTTTTTTCGAATGCGAATTATTTACACAAATCTCTGCTTCCATCAGTATTGACAGAATTATAATGAAATGTCTGTTTTTATCAGTATTAACAAAATTACAATTAAAAATATCTGCTTTTTTCAGTATTAGCAAAATTAGAATTTTAAAATATTCTCGTGAAATTAATTTTTCATGGTTTGCAATCAATTAGTTTGTCAAAATTAAGAAATTAAATGGAATTCGTTTCAACCATATATCAAACTTATATAAATACTGTTTATAAGAATACAATAAACTACTACGTATTACGAATACCCAGCCGTTCCTCCCCACTTAAGATCGCCAAATTTTGTCGCCTAGAGCAAGATGGCTTGGCGATGTATCAACATTTGTTCTGGGTGCGCAGTGAGCTTTTCATTGTTCTCTCGCGCACGCGATGCCTGCGGCATCTGAAAAGGAGAAATCCCGGACGCAATGCCTACGGCATCTCAAGTGGGTCCCGGGCAATTTTTTTAAACTTTAAAAAACATCAGCGGCTTCGCTTTCAGCAAAGTTGGAAACTAGTTTTCATTGAATGTTAGGAATCTACGTTTTTTTTAAACTCCAGAAATGAAAAATCCATAAATAACATTTCGTATTCGACAATAATTGCATCGCTAAGAATAATTTGAAGCCATATTTTCCAACCACGTCAGTCGAAACAAATCCACTGTCAAAATTCAAAACGTAGAATTCCTAATGTAGAATCCCAAACCAAGTTTTATTCAAATTCGAAGAAATCGACCAATGAAAAGTAAATAGCACTTACTTGACCAATAAGACCGAAGCTCTGAAGTGCAAAACAAAATTATAACGATTACTGCGCGAACAAGACACGAATTGGAACATTCGTGCGCAACCAAAACAAATCTCCCGTCTTCCGTTTAACGGCAAGGAATTGACGAGCTAAAGTGGAGGGAAATGGCTGGGTACCATAAACTTTAATTTAACCCGAAATTTGTCATCAAAACCACATACCAAATTTAACTTATTTAGCTTGTTTCAATTTTGAGTTGCTTTATTGATCAATCGATTCTACCAACTGACAGACTGGCAACCTGTTCATTAATATGGACTGAAATTTGATACAGATCGACAATTCTGATGATAAAACCATATGTCGAATTTCATCTTTCTATATCTCAACATTTTTCAATAACAGTACTCACAAGCACACAGGCGGACTTTCCTTTGACGAATTTAGCCTAAATTTGATACAAATCGACACTTTATTGCAAAGATCACATACCAGATCTCTTTTGTCTAGCTGATTAAGTTCTTGCGTTATGGTATTCACAGACAGACAAACCACCAACAATGGGTTTTACGGTCTAAGGGTCTAAAACAGGGATTTCCAACCTGTGGTACGCGTACCCCTGGGGGTACGCGAAGGACTAGTTGGGGGTACGCGACATCAAATTTGGTAATGTTGGGAACAAGGAAATATAAGGAGTTAAAAAAGTTACAGAATTTTGTTCCCCCAAGTTAATACTTGTCATTTAATAACTATATCTCTTGAAAAGTTGATTAGTGCAGAGTGTAATATTTAGCCATCCTTATAAATTAATGCGAAATTATTAGAATACTGATTTCATTTGTTTTGAATTATATTGTAAACATACAATAAAATATAAAATAAAAGTCCAGCAAATGTTATTAATTCGAGTCATTTGATTCTTAAACTAACATAAGCCCTTAATATTATTGATAAAATCATATTTGCATAGACGGATAGTTCGGGGTGGGGGGAGGATATAATAAAAGGGTGTACGCGAAAATATAAAGATTAATCATGGGTTACGCGAGGGTATAAAGGTTGGAAATCCCTGGTCTAAAGCAAGGAGTTTCTTTAAATTCTTGAAGTTGAATTGAAATATTTGATGATTACAATATCTTGACTTTCTACCATTCTTTTACGAAAAAATGAAAATGCATTCCCAAAATCTTTAAACCATTCTTACGACCTTTATACATTCACTACATGTCTACCATTGTTACAAATTCGATCATTCATAACTTGTGATAGAATAGCTCCTCCACTCATAAACTGCATTACATTCGTATCTCCTAAAGCAAAGCCTACGTTTAAAGTCCTTACAACCATTACATCTTCTCTCTTTATTGAGATTTGCATGCATTATGTATATTTGTATATTACAATACTTTTTATTTTGTACTTTGTATATTACAATACTTTCATTTAGTACCTCATATATTGCAATATTTCCTCTTTCTGCTCTACTTTAAAGCGTATATCACACGGAGAGCTATTGTAAGCGCAATGCCACTCACCAAAAAAGTTTGAACGTGACCGGTCAGACAAGATGACAGAAATCGTGGGCTGTATTCAGCCGGCTTGAAAATGCACATGATGCAGGCGGAAAATCTTCAGCAGCAATAATTCAAACCAATCGGGTGTGACTTTGACGGTGACGTAGTTCTCCCCAACGATGACCGAAATCCTGTCTGACCGGAATGCGTCATGTGCTACAAACTCTTTTGGGCTCACGCTGACGAAAACAGCGTACGATAGCTCTCCGTGTCATATACGCTTTACGACTAAAACTGCACTTTCGAAACTTGAAACGATTCAAACGATCTCTATACGTTCACGCCACGTCTACCATTCTTACAAATTTGACATTCATAACATGTGGTGAAATGACACTACCATCCATGCACTGAATGACTTAGATCACTTGTATATCACCAAAACCAGAGCCTAAGCTCAAATTTCTGACAGCCACCACATCTTCTATCCTCATTACAATCAACACATATTTTGTATATTTGTATGTTACAATACTTTTAATTTTATATACTACTATATTGTCTCTTTCATCTCTTCGTTAACGACAGAGTAAAAGTTTCATTTCCAAAATCTTCAAACTATTTTTACAATCCATGATACGTTCACTTCTACCATTCTTACAAACTAGAAAATCACCCGCCATGGTATGACGGGTGCAAATTGCCTCTTCATTCGAGAGATTTCCCGTCAAATTTGACGTGTTTAGATAGATATATATGCGAGAGAAATGTTTAATATTGATTGAAAACAAATAAAATAAACATGTGTTTTATGACAGGAAATATTTTTTTATTTACATATTATTTACTTATTTCTTTATTCAGAAAACCTCTTGGTAAGCAACATTCCATGTGAAGTATTTTTTGTTGTTTAACAATTTTCCTTGTACTTCAGATGCCTTTGTATAAATTTTAACGTTGCCAAAAGATATCAAATTATATCATCACGATTGCACTAAATAATGAGATGCATCTTGGCGTCCAAACTATATCACGCGCATGATATACCACTGACGTAATTTACTACTTTCTATTAAAGAACGGAAATTAACTTGAAATATATGGTTAATATAATTTAAAATTTCTTGGGAACGATAGCTAGATAAATTTTATATGAATGGACAGCAAATTTTATTTCACTATTTTAGAGCTATTAAATTTGAAATTAGAACGACAATTACTCTTTTAAATTTAAAATTACTGAAATTTAGGTTCCCTAACAATGAAATAATGCCGTTTAATGTCTCGCAGTGCTATGGCGCGAGTTTTATTGTTGGTGACGTCAGAGCGTTACCGAGAGATCTGTTATATTATATTAGTACAGTGAAACCTCTTCGAACGGCCACCCCTCTTAACGGCCAATTTTTCGTGGCACGGATTTTTCGGCCCATAGACCTAATGTTAAAATAACCCATCGCAACGGCCACCCAACCCCTCTGAACGGCCGCCGGGTGGCCCATCCCATTTAACAAAAGCATCGGTTAGGGATTTACTTTTTAAACTGAAAAACGAAGTTGGAAAAAATAGTTTTTTTTTTCCGCGAAGGGTAAAAACTTAAAACAGTCACAAGTTGTATACTTTTTTTCAAAAAATGTAAAAAATTATTAAATAAAGTACTATTTTCACTTTAGATAAGTCTCAAACTGCATTTTAAATAAGAAATAAGTGTCAGACTTGTTTATATTATGTATTATAGCAATTATCTTGTAATTTTAACGAAAACCTTTCAGAGCGGCCACCCCCTCTGAGCGGCCAATTTTTCTCGGAACGGAGGGGTGGCCGCTCAGAGAGGTTTCACCGTAATTTGATCATTCATAACATGTAGTAAAATGACACTACCATTCATACACTGAATGACTTACAGTACTTGCATATCACGAAAACCAGAGCTTAAGCTCAAATTTCCCACAACCACCACATCTTCTATCCTTATTACAATCGACACATATTTTATATATTTGTATGCTACAATACTTTTAATTTTATATATTACGATATTTTCTCTTCCAGCTCTTCGTTTACGACAGAGTAAAAGCTGCATTTCCAAAATCTTCAAACTATTCTTACAATCCACGATACGTTCACGTCTACCATTCTTACAAATTTGATCATTCATAACTTTTAGTAACGTAATACTACCACCGATGCACTGAATGGTGTACAATACATTCATATCTCCAAAACAAGATCCTACGTTTAAAGCTCCCACAACCACTACACCTTCCCTGCTTATTACGAATGGCATATATTTTGATACACAAAAACATTCGTAGGGAAATTTTTCACGCTCGAGCGACAAGTCTGGAGGCTCGTTAGCTGCTTCATGAAAGAGAGATAACCCATAAAAAGCGGCTATTTTAGACTCCCCGTGACATCCAGGTCTTCTCCCATCCATTCACACAAGTCACAGCCCAAATCGATAGATCAGCTATAAATAGCCGTTCAGGGGACGTCTTTCACTTCCCTCTGTTTACCGGCCACTCGGTAGGGAAAAGCAGCGGTTTTTTTTTTTGTCTCAATCAAAAATGGGCGATTGATTGTGATTTCTGTAGGTGCGTGTGATTGGGTAATATTCGTGTATTGTTATTTACTTTTAATTTATGGACTACAGGCAATATGTATATTGTCAATAAAGCAGCTATAAATAGCCTTTCATGGGAAGTATTTCACTTTCCTCTGTTTACCGGCCACTCGGTCGGGAAAAGCAGCGGTTTTTTTGTCTCAATCAAAAATGGGCGATTGATTGTGATTTCTGTAGGTGCCTGTGATTGGGTAATATTCGTGTATTGTTATTTACTTTTAAATTATGGACTACAGGCAATATATATATTGTCAATAAAGCAGCTATAAATAGCCTTTCATGGGAAGTATTTCACTTTCCTCTGTTTACCGGCCACTCGGTCGGGAAAAGCAGCGGTTTTTTTGTCTCAATCAAAAATGGGCGATTGATTGTGATTTCTGTAG
>BGPR01001999.1:38459-51381 GCA_013235015.1 Araneus ventricosus
TTCTTTCTTTGTCTACAGCTACATATACTAATTTTCAGTTCTTTCTTTGACTACAGCTACATATAAATATGCATTTTACAACGTTTCGATGATCCCGAATTTTTTTAATTGCAGAAACCTTAGTGAAGGAACTTCATTGACGTTGACGTTCTAGTATGTGAACTGTGGTAATGATACCATGACTTCGAAATCATTCAGAATTGACGAATTAATAGTAGATAAATTGTCTGGTGCTAATTTAAGCAATGGTGAAGAACTTATCCCACCTTCCTTTAAAAACTCAATGGATTCCATTGAAAAGCCTCAAACTTATATCTTTTGTCAAAAGAATACTGAAAAAACATTCAATGAAATTAATTCGTTTCAAATGTACTAGAAATTGTATTAAACACAGCTCTTGCCAAACCCATGCTAAAATTACCCCCCTCAGGCCTTTCAGGAGATGGCTAGGGAGCGTTTTTTGATGTCTCTTCCACTTCAGGTCTGCTATAATGTTTAACTCTATCGATACGGGAAGGTCCGAAACGTCCCTTCAAGCAAAAGACGACGTCCGTCCTAAACGTCCGAGAATCGCTGTGAAATTTTTACTCCCTTTCGTTAACTGTGATTGTGCGCGCTCTTTCTTTGTTAGAGGGCTCACCCAGATGGGTTTGGGTAAAAGGGGGAGTGTCTCAGAATTCGGACAGTGTCAGCTGTGATTGTGGTTTTTGAGGGGGATGTCAATTTCCCTTATCTTTGAAAGAGGAACACGGACTTTCCAGTATTTTGAGGTCCTTCTATTCCAATGGTCTTAGGAATTATAGGGTTAACACTCTGACTCCTTAGCCGGCCGTAACCGGCCATGCAACTTCTATACGAGTGGAGCGGATTTCGGCCGGTTGCTGTTTCGAAAGGGGGGAGAAGGCAGTTGGGCGAGTGGTCATTAAAGGGACCCTTAGGGGAGAAATGAGATATGAAAGGCCTGCCATTAATATCTCCCACCACCCGTAGTGAGAAGAAAAGGAGGAACGGGGCGGACGAATCCATTCCAGAGATCAATTAGCAAGCAAACCTCCGTATACAACTGTACTCAGATTTTGAGAACTCTTACTAGTCAGAGGGTTAAATAACCGAACGGTTACAGTTACAGGAGCATTAAGTGGTGTATTGACTTGAACTTAATACTCCCAGACAATCAGCACGTCGCACAAATGTTAAAGTTTTTTTTAATTAAACGCCTACCTGTATGCACATAAGTTGTATAAGATATATAATTAGTAATCAAGGTATGAAATAAAGGTATGATTTTCCTCATATTTATGAGAAATGTTTATTTTTAAAATTTAATCATTGATTTCCAAACTAATCAGTATTATACTAGTACCTTTAAAAACTTTAAAATTATTACTTTTAAATGAATTTGTATTAGAAGCATTAAATTTGTAATATCAAAGTTGTTTAGTAAAATCTCTATTATACGACTTTTCATTTATGCTTCGTTTTACGTCAATCCCTTGAAAGACGTATAAATGGTTTGTATTTCATAAGTAGAGGATGTTATCTTCTTCTCTCAACATGGACTTTTCCCTGCCTACCTCAAAAGGTTTCACCTGTCTGACAGCGATTATTGCAGTTGTGGTGGAATTGACACGACACTTTTCTATGCCGCGGAGTGTATTTATACAGTGTGTTGGCATATGAGGAAGTCAGCGCCACACTTCGAACAAGAATGGCTGAAAAGGGTCGCCAATAACCTCGTCTCCAGGCATAAAATTCCTGGGATTGTCAAATTCATTAGCGAAAGCAGAGATCTTTTCCGGCCTCCCTAGCCTTCAACTTCCCAGCGAGCTGAACTAAGTAGCTCAATTACCGGACATTCCCCCCCTTTAAACAAGAAAGGTTTAACAACATCTAAAGAAAAGAAGACTGTTAAGAAATAATCGTGTAAAAGTGAAAATTCCTGTGCTGTAACATGCCTGTGTTGTGTATATATTTCCTTCTTTTTGTTTATTTTGTTTTTCATTTTTCTTAAATAAAATTCCCGCGTCTTGCCCATCAAACCGTTTAGTGACCGGTCTGGTCACGGGTACGGGGGTAAGAGACGGCGTTCTGTTCTGTATTTGATAAGTCATTATTACGAGGGTAAGTCATTAAGTAAGTCACAGAAGATAAGAAAAAAATAATTCACCATGATAATCACTTGGAAACAACCAATGTTGATGCACTTATCCCATCGTTCCATCAGCGCTCCAATTCCAGCTGCATAAAATTCTTTGGGTTGCTGTCTCATCCACAGTAGGACTTCGTGTTGAAAGTCGTCATCATCTGCAAAGTGTTTGCCTCCAAGATGTTGTTTTAGTGGACCAAACGGATGAAAATCGCTTGGGTTGCTAGTGGTTCGCTAGGTTGGTCAGTGCTACAGCATCGACCTTACAGCTCAGTCTTAGCGCCGAGATATTTCCATCTGACGACGACGATGATGATGAGATGATGCCGACGCTCAACAGTCCTATCGTGGATGAGACATCAACCCAAAGAATTTTATGCAGCTGGAACTGGGGCGCTGATAAAACGATGGGATAAGTGCATCAACATTGGTGGAGATTATGTTGAACAATAAAATTGTTTCCAAGTGAATATCATGGTAAATTATTTTTTCTTATCTTTTGTGACTTACTTAATGACTTACCCTTGTA
Source organism: Araneus ventricosus (assembly GCA_013235015.1). Lineage (NCBI taxonomy): Eukaryota > Metazoa > Arthropoda > Arachnida > Araneae > Araneidae > Araneus > Araneus ventricosus. The sequence goes on from BGPR01001999.1 coordinate 41,135, forward strand.
TAAATATCATGGAATCTTATAACTGAATTTTTATAAAATTCACTTCCATATGGCACCTCTCACTTGGCATCTAATTAACTAACTATACGTTACCTCACACCATATTGTGACGTCACTCCCATTGTCCTTCTGCAGAATGCGAAATAAATTCGTAAAATAAATTGGCACATGGTATTTGATGTATATTCCGTTAGAATAAATTGCCTCCATGAAAAAATTAGATTTTTAAGTTTTCATTATAACGTTCTAGATATTACAACTTAGTTTTAAAATTTACTTTGTATTACTACTTATCCTGAACACATGACTACATATTACAACAGACAAGAACGTTTTAAAAAATCTTCACTTGCCCGATTTTATCTTTAAAAAAGTGCGCTTAAGAACATACTTCCATTAATCTTTTGGGAATTTTTTCCCCTTCTCTTCTAAAATGAGTCCATAAAATTTAAACTGCAAACAATGTCACCATGGCAACCACTACCATACTCACGCAAACATCGCTAAGTATACACATGCTGATAGGTTATCTCTCAAGCATCAAAATGGATACTAGTCAACAGTAACTCATTGTAAACTTGCCTCTTGCACTGTCTGAAAACGGAAGTAAAGAGGGTTTACTTACTTAACCAGGTGACCGTAATAAATTCCGATATTTTTTGGTACTGCGAGATTCCTTACTTGAATAAATTTTTCACGTCCTTCACGTCATATTTCATTTTCTGAGGTTTAGAATTTTTTTCGGTCCTCCTATTATAATTCTTCTATAAGGGGATTTGGAACCCTAAGTCGGTTAACCCTAACGCTGTTACTTCCATGTACTTTTTCTCAAAATCCATTATAGATAAATGTTTGAAATTTTTTATACAACTAAAGTACATCTTTATCATTATATTGAAATGATTTTTTTTAATTCAAAAATGTATTTTTTACAAATTTTTTTGTGTCAAAACAAAAAAAATGTAAAATTGGCCATTTCTATGTACCTTTTCTCAACATCTGTTATAGATCCATGTTTGAAATTTTTTATACAACTAAAGTACATCTTTATCATTATATTGAAATCATTTTTTTTAAATTCAAAAATGTATTTTTTACAAATTGTTTTGTGTCAAAACAAAAGAAATGTAAAATTGGCCATTTCGATGTACCTTTCCTCAACATCTGTTATAGATACATGTTTGAAGCTTTTTATACAAGTAAAGTACACCTTTCTCATTATACTGAAATGAGCGTTTTTAAAAAAACTTAAAACTTTATTTATTTTTTACAATTTTTTTGTGTCAAAATAGGTTAAAATTCCACTATGCCTAATTAAATATTATGTAAATTTATAAAAAATTAAAAAATAACCAAAAGCTCATTTCAATATAATGAGAAGGTGTACTTTACTTCTACAAAAAATTTCAAACATGTATCTATAACATATTTTGAAGGAAGGTACATCGAATTGGCCAATTTAAAATTTTTTGTTCTGACACAAAAAAAAAGCTGTAAAAAATGAATTTTTGAATTTAAAAAATCATTTTAGTATAATGAGAAAGATGTATTTTACTTGTATAAAAAATTTCAAACATGAATCTGTAAAAGATTTTGAGAAAAGATACATCGAAGTAATAGGGTTAGGGTTAACGTACTCAGGGTTCCATCTCCCCTTAGAAGATGTGTGCCCGCCTAGACGGGCACTCCCCTTTCCGGGTCTTATCTGCCTCTCTACTAATCAACATATAGATAGTTTTACTTTTCTGATCTATTGTAGTGTTTTCTGATCTAATTGTTGTGATCTATTGTTGCTCACCAAGCCGGAAAACAATCCACCTCCGTATATTATTGGTATTATTATACTCTGTACTCCGTATATAGGAGACCAAGGGGGGAGGCCGCGGTGTCCTAGAGGTGAGGCCTTGGCTTCAGTGTCGGAGGGTTATAGGTTCGAAAACCAATCCGCCGTGTATGTGGAATAGGCACAAGTTAAATCTAAAGCGGGCTATTCATATATCTTCCAAAATGGACATTTTGGAACACGAGAAGGAAAAGCATTCGTCAAGGTCGAAAACTTATGGAAAATAGCATAGCGGCTTTGAAAAGTCGGATTTCCAACCAATTAAACTTCGCCAGCTCGTGTGCCGATATTTTGGCGAGACCATTTGCGAGGCTAGTCGGCACAACAAACTAGATCGACACCCTGCTACGAGTGTAGCAAATCTGAAATCTACGGAGTGGGAGAAGGAATAGGGGTATCGAAGAGCAGCTGTAGAGGGGGAAAGAACATCGCTCTCTCCTACTGCCAGCGCACTTTGGAACTTCAGATGAATGGACGTGCCTGATTTTTCGACTTGAATGGGTGGAAAAAAAGCAGTGTTGGGAGAAATGAATGGTATGGAGTAGTGATAAATTGCCGTCTTAATATCTTGGACAGACGTCATCCCTCTGATATGAAATTTGGGGGAATCAGGTGTCATCTACGTCATCTGACCGTGGTTCAAAATTGTGAGATACTTCCAAGTATAGTCTCCTCTTATTTCAAAACGGGACGTTAACATAACTGAACTGAACTAGACCAAGGGGAATAAGAACCACCCCCATGAACCCAAAGTCAGGTGACCGAGTAACGAGTAACATTTCCGTCACTCTTTTTACGTAACGGTTTTAACCAGTTGATCTATCTAGAAAATATAACTTCTCTTAAAATTTTAAAAGTCGATTTTGGAAGATTTTGATAAACATGTTTCCCTGTTTTTCCGGGTTTTTTTTCTTCAAGAAATTTCAAAACTCAGTTAATTCTATAAATAACTCTGAATTTACGCATTCAATTCGACAGCAGATTGATTTTATAATTCAATGGCAATGTTTCTTAAATTCGATTGCCATTTCACAAAGGTTTTAAAGGAGAAACTTGGGATGAATTGCTTCACAACTTTCGCAATTCTTTATGACAGGAGTTATTTTTCAAACCGACATGTCCATTCCTTAGGGTCTGTTGTACTGATAGGTGAAAATAATTGCAAAAGTCTTTGGGGATTAATCAAAATTGCAGTAAAGAGCTTAGAAAAAAATTCTTTCGTCTGTTCCAAAGAAAAAAGTTGCAATGAGTGATTTCAGTAATTGTTCCAATATATGAGACGGAGATATCTGCATAATATGAGAAGTATTTTCATGTCAAACGGTAATAGTTAATAATGTTAAGCTTATTGCCAGATGAATCTCAAAAACGGTTTTTGTGGCTCACTGGTGAAAATAATCTCAAAAGTCTTTGAGGATTAATCAAAATTGCAGTAATGAGCTTAGAAAAAAAATTCTTTCTTCTGTTCCAATAGACACACCGACAGACATACAAAATTGTGTTTTTCGGACTCAGGGAGGTCTAAAACGTGGAGATTCGTCAAAATCTCGAGTTCAAATGAATTTTTTGACTATTACAATACTTTCTCTTTGTATACTTCGTATACGAGAAAGTAAAAATGGATGTGGTTCATTCACTGAACGCTGTTCAACACAGAAACTAAATATATACAAGAAAAACTTTCGGTCATTTTTTAGAACTTTCCGCCCAAGGACCAATTCCATTTTTAGCAAAGTAGAAAATAATGGTGAGTAAATTGGAACCCTTGATTTCAATCTCGGAGAAGCGATCTGTAATTTCGTTACACTATGAGAGAAAGGTAGGCTATTTGCCTCGTCTGGAATTGTAGGTAACGTGTTATTTTTACTTGCCGCAGTCCAACAGTACCACTTTTTAGGGATCATTTTAAACGTTTGGAACAGAACATGTATCAGGCAGGAGGAAAAAAAGTTCTTTTTCTTCTTCTCTGGTGATTGCAAGTTTCGTGACAAACGAGAAAAATAATAGAGATTTAAGTAAGCTGAAAAACTCAAATGGCGATTGGGAAGCTCTAGGTTCGGCTTGTTAAGAAGTGATGGTTTTACGTCACTGGTGACTCATGAAAGAGATATTTACAAAAGTACATGAAAGATTTTCTTAGAAATGTTTTTTGAAACGGTCTTTGTGTTAGGTTTTTAAATGCGTTGGTGTAAAAGAAACTATCTATTAATAAGAAGTAATTTCTTTTTACTTTTTGCTTTCTCGTATACGAAGTATACAAAGAGAAAGTATTGTAATCGTCAAAAAATTCGAACTCGAAATTTTAAGGAATCTCCACGTTTTAGACATCCCTGAGTCCGAAAAACACAATTTTAGAATTATGTCTGTCTGTGTGTCTGTATGTCTGTGAACACGATAACTCGAAAATTATTAGAGATAAAGGGATGAAATTTGGTATGTGAACTTAACACATAATTTGTAGGTTTCTGTCAAATTTTGGACAAAAGCCGTCCACGGGAAGTCTGTCTGTCTGTCCGCGGTCATGCGAACACTATAACTCAAAAACTTGAATAGCTAGATGGATAAAATTTTGTACACAATTTTATCATCATGAATGTAGGCCCGTATAAAAGTTTGGGCCAAATCCGTCAAAGGATTGACTTTCTGTCGGTCTGTATAATTTACTTTTGAAGAGAATCCGCTGTCTCCACGCGCATGAGTACTGGAAGCAATCTTTTCTGCACGCGAAAGGAACGGAATGGAATTTCATTACGGAGTAGCGAATTACGTCAGTTCGTCCTTGAGCTGGTAAGAGTGGAAGTGTGTGATACATGCATTTTATTCGATACGCATCCCTTTGAATTTAATTCTTTACCTAGATATTTTTCAATCACTATAATGAAAAACCTTCTGATAGTCATTGGATTCTAGGTGGCAGTAGGGTCTAATGTCTTTTAGCCACGCGGGGGAAGGGGAAACGGCACCTTTTTGGTGAAGTATACGAGAAAGTTTAGGGGAGAACCCTCCCGCTGGTTACAATCATAACCATGTATTTTTACATTCGCGCCTATGATGTATAGAGGTGTTCAAAATATTTGCATTATCTGTATTTCGTATATAAAAACTCGCAGAAACGTTTTTAAAACCCGTTACCTGTGATTGCATCTGTTGTACAGGGCTATGGAAGTGCCGAAAAGAGAAATTAAATTAATAAATACGTTTTTGTGTAGTTCCGGCTATGTAGGAATTTTTTGCATCAGTTCATGAAGTGTGTATACAATGTGGCTACTGTTTTCCATGTTAAACATTGACTGTAGCAAGCGATGCATTTTTTTTTGCATACTTCTATACACTACAAAGAGAAAGTATTTTAAACGTCTAAAAATTAATTTCGAGATTTTGATGAATCTCCTCTTTTCAGATCTACCAAAATCCGATTTTGGAATTATCTTCTCCTGTGAACACATTTATTCCAAAACGGAAAAATCTAGATGCATGAAATTTGGTATGTGGTCTTCACACCAAAATTGTACATCTGTATGAAGTATTGGCCTACATCTCTCAACATGTTGCCTGTCTGTCTCTCCGTCAATGCGCATGCATACACGACAACTGAAAAACATCACTGAACAAGGTTTATGAAATTTGTTATATGGTTTCATCACCAGAATTGCCGATCCGTGTCATGCTTGCGATCAATTTCATCAACTGGTTGAATGCCTTGTAGTGTCATATAAAGATGCAGCCGAGAAATTAAGCAATATTTCTTTTAATTTAGTTTATTAATGATACACAGGACTAGCAACAACATATACAGACAAATACACAAAAACATTTAACATAAAGAAAAGAAATTATACTTTACAAATCTCATTATATCGAATCATGGTCACACAAAAAAAACTATCGGCCTCTTCATTCTCAAACACAAACAACCACTCTCACTAATGGCCGACAGCCAACTGACTTTCCGGAACAGTCTTGTGCCGCGCCATCTACTGCAGGCAACAGCAACTATATTGTCAGTTCCTTACAGCTTGTGGGTCTGTATAATTGTTTGATTGTGAACTCGATAATTCAGAAACGCGAAAAGATAGATGGATAAAATTTCGTTTATAGTCTTGTCTACACAATTATTGATCTGTCTTAAATTTCGAATAAAATCTTCCAGTGGGAAAACTAAATTTTGTATATGTTTATGTATTCCCTTTTGTAGGTCTTTTTGTATATATTTTTTGTACTAATTATTTAGTGAACTGTTCAGCAACGGATTCCAAGACTAACACTTTTGAACGATTTAACACCGGAAAGGGGTGTCAGGCAATGAGTCATATGAGCTCATTTCCGGAGTTCTTTGTTAGATCACGCTCAGTAAAATGTAAACATCGCCCTTCCATTCTTCTCTTTTCTCCTATTTTGATGAAAATAACTCCGACCGGCTCATGCACAAAAGCGCGGAGGATTTCCGAATCCGTTGCTAAACAATATGTCTATTACTTTTACAGTATTTTGTAACTCATTTAGTTATTCTGTTATATTTATAGTTGCTTTCTAGTTTTTCTTTACTTCTTTATTTTTGCCATATCGTTATTTTTTATTTGTGTTTAACAGTATTACTATTGTTATTATTCATTGTAATCTACTACTACAAAACTTGTTTAACGGCCTCAAAGGCCTGGTAAATTATTTTAAAAACTAAGTGTATGTGCAATGCGTTGATTCCGCTGAAGATCACGCATTTTCAAATTATACTAGATGCTAGTGCTGGAATGTGTAATTGTTCTGAAAATTGCTTAAAACTTTGGTGTTGGTTTGAATCAAGAATGATGAAACGATGTTTGAAGATAAAATTCCGTATTACTCATTAAATACAAAATATATACACAGTTCAGTTGAATTACCTACTAAATGTAGGCATGGGGTTTCGAACTCATCAATGAGCAGGAATTGAGGAAACTGCTTGTTGCAGTTAAGAGCAAATGTGTCTCCAAGGCGGAGACAATGCTCAAGTGAAGCAAGATATTTGCGGTCCGTCTGAGCGGGTAATAGACTGCTTGTTGCAGTTAAGAGCAAATGTGTCTCCAAGGCGGAGACAATGCTCAAGTGAAGACAGATATTTGCGGCCCGTCTGAGCGGGTAATAGACTGCTTGTTGCAGTTAAGAGCAAATGTGTGTCCAAGGCGGAGACAATGCTCAAGTGAAGAAAGATATTTGCGGCCCGTCTGAGCGGGTAATGACAGCGAAGCAAAAAGGAATGCTTCCAGTAAGTGCGGGTGATGCGAGCAGAATAATACGTTGACAAGTAAACAGTAAACAAACTTGCGGAGGCGCTAAAATTAAACATGTAGAGAAACAAAAATTCACAATATGCACTAATTTCGAATTAAAACAAAGTAAAATAATAGAATATAAAAGTAATAGAATAAAGCATGCGGAACACAAAAATACATAATGATAAAAGAAATAAAATAAGCAAAAGGATGCGGAACACTAAGCAACTACACCAGGGGTACAGAATCTTTATTTCCTCCGTATCCCTTGATTATTCTTTTTATTTTCGTGTACCCCTACTATCATATCCACTTCCGAACCATCCCTGAATGCAAAGAGAAATGAATAACTTTAAGGGCTTAGGTTATATTAAGAGTCAAATAACTCGAATTAATAACGTTAGCAGGACTTATATTTGATTTTATTCCTCTAATAAAATAGTATTAGTTCAAAGCCAAAACAAATTAAACCAGTATTGTAATGATTTTTCATTAACTTATAAAAATAGCTAATAATTACACGTCGTAATAAGCAACTAATCAAATTGAAGAAACTTTCAATGTGATCCTTGGGTTGCTTTCATGGAGCTGAGTTTTATAAAATTGGGTTCAAATGAAGACAGATATAGCATCATGTTCAGAGTTGTAAAACCAAATATCAATCAATTACTATGTTTTTCCCCCTTTCTTTTTACTTTCTCGTATACGAAATATACCAAGAGCAAGTATTGTAATCGTCAAAAAAATCGAAATCGAGATTTTGACGAATCTCCACGTTTTAGACCTCCCTGAGTCCGAAAAACACAATTTTGGAATTATGTCTGTCTGTGAACACGATAAAACTATTAGAGATACAGGGATGAAATTTGATATGTGATATTTACACATAATTTGTAGGTTTCTATCAAATTTTGGGCCGAATCCGTCTACGGGAAGTGTGTCTGTCCACGTTCATGTGAACACTATAACTGGAAAACTTGAATAGCTAGATGGATAAAATTTAGTACACAGTTTTATCATCATGAATGTAGGTCCAAATTTTCGGCCAAATACGTCAAAGGGTCGATTGTCTGTCGGTCTGTATAATCGAATATTTTTAATCGCAATAACTTCTTACCAAAATTACTTAGAGAAATGAAATTTGGTATGTGGCCTTCTTACCATAATTGTAGATTTGCATCCAATATTTGTGTCAAAAGGCGTTCAAATTGCAAACTTCGTTTTCTTTATCTTACACCCAGCCCTATTGGTAATCACGCCGGCTTCTAATTCCACTTCCGCGTTGGACGACCTTCGGAAATCGTGGTATGACGTTTCGTTTATTTTTTTTCCACTGTGTTAGGGCTTTTAGCTTATTTTTTCTCTACATGTGTTAGGAATATACGAGAAAGTTTAGGGGAGACCACTCCCGCTGGTTTCTTATTTCGAGAGTAGACTCTAGGATTTGCACAGGTTTTCACATTCACTTTCACAGAATTTTGGGGAAAAAATTGACTTTGATTCGAGTACCCCAAATGGTATTTCGCGTACCCCGAGGGGGACGCGTGCCACAGGTTGGGAACCTCTGAACTATACCAACGGTTCCTAAACTTTTTTCACTCGCATACCCCTTGATTACCATTTTTATTTAAGTAACCCTTACTGTTATATCCCCGTAACTCTGAACTAGACCAACGGTTCCCAAACTTTTTCACTCGCATATCCCTTGATTAGCATTTTTATTTAAGTAACCCTTACTGTTATATCCCCGTAACTCTGAACTAGACCAACTGTTCCAAAACTTTTTTCACTCACATACCCCTTGATTAGCATTTTTATTTAAGTACCCCTTACTGTTATATCCCCGTAACTCTGAACTAGACTGAAATGGAAGAAACAAGGGGGCCAAAGCATGCCGCCATGAGTTTTATGCTTTTGAGGAGCATATTGCTCCTCTGCCACATATATCCATCCTAAACTGGAGAGATTTCAGGTTCCGGGCCATGTTGTGGCGTCAAAGTGGAAGAACGTCAAAAATTGTTACTCAGTTCTGTTAACTAAATACTGAAGCTAAACGTGCCATGTTATACAAACATACGAGAACACTTCTGTCGTTTTATTTTTCTTGAAAGAACTAACCTTAATTGTGTACAGAGCCTTTTGAAATTTAATAGCTGGTTACTTCGAAGAATTGCAATGCCATAAAAAAGATTGTTTTCGGACGAATAAGAGAAAAACGATCTTGAGAAAAAATTGCTTCGAAGCCTTGGTTCCAAAAGTTTCTAGTGCCCTCCCCCCCATCTACCGTTCTCTTGGATTAAAAGCTCCCTTTTATTCTCTGGAGTTCTGATGTTGTTTGCGCTAAACAGAAAATTAATGGAACAATAAGAATCCTCAAGTTTTTTTCTTATTTCCCTCCCTTTGAGTCAAAAGACGCTATCTAAAAATAATTAATTAAAGTTAAATTAATAAATGAAAAAAATCATATTAAGGAGGCTAGGTTTAAAATGTGGAGTTATTTTGCAGACAAATAGATATGCTGCTGTTTCATCTTATGATTGCAATCGAAGATCAGTTAGCAAGCATAATCGTCTCACATTTTGCACAATTTCTGTAATTTGCTCCGTAAAAGATGCTTCTTATATTCATAGTTATTTGTTTTTAATTCCTCATCATTTCAGAACAACAACTAAATTTCCTAACGCTTCACCACATGAGGCACAACCATGTATTGTTTGGTAATTTGAACTTGTCTAGATGTTTTCTATCATCTCTTAAACACTGAACCAGATTTTCATTCCTCATTATTTCAGGACAACAACTAGCATTCCTAATGCTTCACCACATGAAGATGATCATGCATTGTAGAGCGATTTGAGCTTGTTTAGATGTGTTCTATCAGCCCTAAAACACTACATCAGAGTTTCATTCCTCATTATTTCAGGACAACAACTAACATTCGTAATGCTTCACCCCATGAAGTATGATCATGCATTGTAGGGCGATTTGAGCTTGTCTAGTTGTGTTGTATCAGCTCTTAAACACTGCATCAGAGTTTCATTCCTCATTATTTCAGGACAACAACTAACATTCCTAAAGCTTCACCACATGAAGTATGATTATGCATTGTAGGGGGGATTTCAGCTTGTCTTGATGTATTCTATCAGCTCTTAAAC
>BGPR01001999.1:59682-81361 GCA_013235015.1 Araneus ventricosus
TAACCTAAAATCATAAGGATCTTTCACTATTCATTAGGCTTCTTCAGAATTCGAATCCTAACATATAACCTAAAATCATTAGGATCTTTCACAATTCATTAGGCTTCTTCAGGATTCGAATTCTAACCTAAAATCATAAGGATCTTTCACTATTCATTAGGCTTCTTCAGGATTCGAATCGTAACATCTAACCTAAGATCATAAGGATCTTTCAATTTGCTCCATTATGTTTCTTCTGAATTCTAATCTTAATCTCCTCTGAAATCACTCAGGATCTTCCATTATGTCCTATTCGCTTCCAACCATGAGTATTCTAATCCTAATATCTAACCTTAAATCATATAATACATTTTAGTACGTCCCATTCATTTCCCATCTCCAGAATATGGACGAGTTTTCTGTTTGTTTACACATTAAAAACCTTGACTTTATTTGAATTACTCTTGGACTTCCGCTTTGAAGATTCCATTGACTTAGCGTTACACCGGAATTACCTAGTTAAGTCATTTTAATGTAAATAAACAAAACAGAAAACTCGTCTGTTCGTGCATCGTATATGAAATGCCAGCACGAAAATAATAGTTGTGTTTTAAACTATTAATTTAAAAATTGAGATTAATGAAAATCCTTGAAACTATAATGGCTATGTGAATGAAATCAATATTATTCTAATTTAACAGTGAATAGCACAGTCACATCGATTTCTTATGGTTTCGAATCAAATTATGTTATCTGAAATAATCGAAGATATTGCAGCATTATTTGCTCATTATGCCGTGGGTTCTAATCCCAGTATCTGATCTTGCGATTTTTTTAGCCATTATGCCTGCTTGGCGACTGTCTTGTAGAAATCTCTGGAACAACAGAATTACCTTTTCATCCTTATTAAACGATACGATTAATCGGTATTCTATAGTTCCCAGCATGAACTGGGCGAATGCTTTATCAAATTTCATTTTCAGTACGGCATAGTTTCGATATTCTGTTGGGTTTGGTAATTTCCTAGAGAAGTGTGGATAAGCTTTACGCAACCTACATAATGGGGAATATTTAAAGCATTCCACCCAGTTTTAAATTGAACTTTAGTGGCTGTTTGCTTTGGATATTTGGAATTCGTCGAAGTATCATTTATAGCATGCTTATAACTTTAGAAAGAAAAGGTGGTAGTCTTTGGAAAAGATGTCGGATATTATCTGCGGATTATTTACGATATAACTGGGTACCTCGTATTCATCATTCAGTTGATAACGTGGTGAGTAAATTTGGTTGGTAATATTTAATTAAATCTATAGAAAATTTCTTATTGTAGTCGGCGACAATTGAAGTTGCCAGTAAATAGTAAGGAAAGCGGTTTAAATTTGCTCCCAATTAAATATTCCTGAATGTGGTATTGATTGTAGATAAAAGCAACTGGTATATTTCAGCAGAATTATAATTCTGCTGATACAATACTCTCGATTTTCAGGCATAGTTCAAAATATATATATGTATTTATATTGTAGAGTGTATACGATTGTTTCTTGCAAATAAGTTAACCATTATGAAATTTATCTTTTGCATAGTTTTTATTCCTGGTTTATAAAAAAATGTATATATTTTTCCTACTGTATATTCTTTGCAATGTATTTTTTCCCTTCTGTAATATCTTCCCTAAATATCTCTCCTAATATCCTAAAATGTTATATTTTCATTCTTGGACTTATTGACATTCTAGACTTGGGATATACCATTTTAAATATTTAAGTTAAAAGGAAAACAATTTTGATAAGATTTTTTAGATATGAAAAGGCTTTTTAATGGTGTGGGTGGGGGTATGAATTGAGCATTTATAGAATTTCGGCTTATCCAGCTTTTTTTGTTCTACTTATTTTTTGGGTTGAAATCTATAAGTTGGAACACAGCGTAGTTGAAACCGCGCCAAGTCCCCAGCTAAAGATAAACAAACCTGCATCGGTCACAGTTAAAGGTTAATCGTTTCATGTTGACTCGTTTTGAACCCAATGCGTTTATTGTTTGTCGTCGCACTATCTCAGAATTTCATTTTTTGAGCCCAATGCGTTTGTTGTTTGTCGTTGCACCATCTCCCGTTTTAAACGTAGAATTTCAACAGAACAACTACTTTCCTAGCTCATTGAATTTATGGAATCTGTTACTTTTAATTACTCTAATGAAGCAGCAGAACATTTGCCCTTAGAAGCGTTCAAAACCGGTAATAGTAAAAAATTAAGTCTTACTCAGTTCTAATATTTGCACTTGGAAGAAAACGCTCTTAATATATGAAAAAGAAATGAATAATGCGGCGCATCAAGGAAACCATCGCGCAGGTGAAGACAGCATTTGAAACGATGAATTCCAAAATATGACCAAGCAACTTCAAAAATTCCATGCAAATGATTTTTATTATAAGGCAAAGAAAAAATCTCTCAATTATATGATCGGGAAAATATATAATCACTAAATAAACCAAAGTTCTATTTGTCATTTTTTTACTAATTGAAATCATCCTAATTGAAATATATTTTATTTAATTAAATGTTTCAAGTTATTTAAAAATCCGCGTAGTATGTAAACAACTCCAAAAACGCGAAAAGCTTGCTGTGACGTAAGCGATCTAGCCGATGGGTTGCCAATGGAACTAATCCGCTTGATTCCTCAGGTAACTATATTGGCGATGAAATCGCCTGTGTTCCAACTTGTAGATACCAACCATTTTGTGTTGCCTTCTGCCACATTTGGGTGGGTAGTTGTGAATATACCGCAAACCTTATTCAATATAGCAAAACTGTAAGCTTTTACTAGAGCTGTTTAATTTCATGGAATTCTTGTAGAATTAAGACGCTTATGAACCTATATCGCCTAATTATGCGATTCAGTCGCTTGTTCTCTGCTATCGGTATGAGTTGTTACCGAGTACAGTAAACATTTTTCTCTTTCTGGAGACTGGCAACTTTTAAATGAGAGAAACGAAAATTAAAACTGGCAGAAGCTAATTTCAAATTGTGTTAAATTAAAATATTTGGTTTGTGTATGAAGTTGATTATGTTATACATATCCACCTGGTAAATTTTAAAATTCACTATGAAATATAATTTTTGACTAAAGGGGTACTTTCTAATTCCGGTTGGTTGGTTGTTGTGGAGTTTTATGGCACAAGAGCCAGTATTGGCTATGCTGCGCCAAGCGTATGGTGTCAAAATGTCTACCGTGCAGCAGAAGGCACGTCTGGTGCCTCGGGTTTCACGAAATTAAATCGGTTGTAATGGTTCAAATAACTTTTCGGTTAGAGTATCGAAATTGTCGGTTTCCAAATAAGAACTACATCAAGCGTTGGAATGAGAAATGAAAGGGAACGGAAAATGTACATTAGTGAGGAGACTTTCACTCCTTAATTTCATTCCAATGTTCCACAGAGACCGACAATTTTGATACTCTAACCAAAAACGTCTTTAAACTGTTGCAACTGACTTGCTTTCGAGGAACCAAAGGCGTACCAGGCGTGCCTTCTGCTGCACGCTAGCCATTTTGACGCTTGCGTTGGAAATCTACCCCTGTAGCAGATTTAGTGCGCCGTAACGTCGTGTTACCTATATGGAAAAATTATTTGATCTGATCTCACTTAAAGAACGAAGTTGCCATTTTCTAGGGTATCTATTAATTTTTGAAATGGGTCTAATAATTTGACCTCAGAGTAAGTCTGAATATAACTGAACACCTTATGTTAAGGGAGACCTCCAAAAGTAATTTCCATATTGTCTATTTCTTACTTATCCCCCTATTGTTGTATTTCCTTTTTTAAAAAAACTGTTCATTATTATACAAATTGGTACCAGTTATAAACGAGTGAATTTCCCTTTCCCCCCTTTAAGCGTCATCTTCGCAATTATTTCTATGCCCAGACAACCCTGTAAGTCATCTACCGTCTACCGAAAATTGTCGCATAATGTCTACCTGCATTGAAATTATCTTTTGGTAAACCTGGAGTCTACGGTGGTGGACTGCTTCTCGCCAATATTTCTTGGCGCAATTTCATTCGCCGTCGCCAGATACTGTTTTGGATGTGCAGTACGCTTTTTACTGCTATCGTACGTCACCTGAAAATTAGAGATTGAGCACGCAATTCCTGCGGCATTTGAAGTGTGTACCGGGCAAATTTTTTAACTTGAAAAAACATCAGCGGCTTCGCTTAGCAGCAGCATAGCGGAATACTCGTAGCTTCGCTTATTCACTGAGAAACGAAACACACAGAATAACATACACAGTATTGAAGCGATATTCCAACTGAATTCCAAATGAAGTTTTATTCAAATTCGAATGAATCGACCCATCGCATCGAAGAGATGAAGGTTTAAATCTAGAAGTTGGTACACACTCTTAAAAAGCTGCCAAATCGCCAAAGCAAGACGTTGACCGCTGCATATCATCGGAGCCAAGTCGCCAAAGCTATATGCAGGTATTACCTGTATTAGCTTTGGCGACTTGGCGCCATTTTAAGAGTGTGTACCAACTTCTAGATTTCAACCGAGATGAACAAAACAGTCCAATCGAAACAAGGTGCAATATGGCGTGATGCTCAAAACACCGATGAAAAGATAAATTTCCGCGCATGCGCGCATGTTACTCGTTAAAAACGCCATTGCGCAACCAAAACAAATGTTCTCGCCACCGTTCTTGGCGGCAAAGAGTTGGCGATCCTAAGAGGAACGATAGGTGGGTACCGTAGACTCCAGATTAACATATCTTTTTAAAGGGAATTCAGGTAAAATTTGGAGCTGCAAGTTTTTCGGAAATAAACACTAAATTTTATTTGTTCATATTGTAATTAGAAATTGAAACAATTCGATGACGGACATTTCTATCAATTAAGAATTTATTGCTTTCCCAGAAATGTATTTTGAAAACTTGTCATATCAATTTCCTACATAACTAGAGAGGAATTAATGGTTAATGTGGAGTTTACGGTGATCACCTACTTCGCTCCTCTTATGATCGCCAACTCTTTGCCGCCAACAACGGAGATGAGAGTACATTGGTTTTAGTTGCGTAATATTTTTAACGAGACATGCGTGCATGCACGCAAATTAATCTTTTCATCAGTGCTTCGCACCTCATGCCATATCTCATTTCGATTGGACTGTTTTGTTCACCTCTTTGATGCGATTGGTCGATTCATTCCAATTTGAATAAACCTTCATTTGTAATTCTTCGGTTTGAATATCTGTTCAGTACTGTGTATTTTATTGTGTTTCGGATCTCAATGAATAAGCGAAGCTACACGTGTTCCGCCACGCTGAAAGCGAAGCCGCTGATGTTTTTCTTAATTAAAAAACTTCCCAGTGCAGGCATTGCGTGCGGAAATTCTCGTTTTCGGAATTTTTTTAAAAACCTAGATTCCTAACGTTGAATGAAAAAGCGAAGCTACTAGTTTCCTGCTATGCCGCTGATGTTTCTGAAGTTAAAAAAAAATTGAAACCTGTACACACTGCATTGAGTGCTCAATCTCTCCTTTTCAGATGACGAAGAGAGCAAAAAAAAGTGCATTGCACATTCAAAACAGTATTTGGCGATGGCACATGAAATTGCGCCAAGAAAAATTGGCGAGTTGTGTACCGTAAACTCCACATTTACCGTAAACCTTTAACTAGGGAAAAATTAATTAACCACTTAGCTGTTGCCCCTTGCGTGCATCGAATTGTCGCAATTTTAAACTTTTAAACTGAAATAAAACTTTTCAATGAAATGAATAATTGAGTTATCATTAAGTTATTGTTTCGTTTTTGCTTCACACCTTTTACTTTTGCATGTGAAGAGCAAAAAATAAAGGTCGACGTCGAGAAATTTATCAATGGGTCGATACCAACGTCTGCATTTTTAACGTTGCACTGCGTTCCTCGCATTGGGGTCTCGGGAAGGAATTTGATTCACACGCCAAAACTCCACAAAAAACGTTGTTTGGGGGATCCTCTATTTCTCGATAACTACATATGTTAAAAAAATAACCGTCTTATTTTAGGGTAACAGAAGTAACAAAAAAATTTTGAAAATCCGAATTGTAGTTTAGCTACTACTGAGTCGCAAAGTTGGGCAAAAATACGCATGAATTGGTGACGCGATCCTCTATCTCGGTAACTACATTTTTTTAAAACATAACTGTCTTATTTTAGAAGTAAAGGGTAACAACAGAAGTTACAAAAAAAATTGAAATCGGTAGGTCCAACGCCTTGAACATCAGCGGCTGTTTGAAAAAGACAGCATCCCGTCATTTTATTTATAAATTTGTCATTATTTTTTTATACTTGTAGCGGTTACAATTCACTGCCTTCTCCTTTTCATGGTACGTGGCGCTAATAGAGCCATCCGGGTTTTTCCCATGATGCCTCTTTTTCTTCTGTGTCTTGTGTTGTTCTGTCTTGCGTCTTGCACCTTTTAATGTACTGTGTCGTGGAACTTAGCCATCTAATAAAAATGGTTCCTGAAATTGAATTAATTCAACAGCGGCATTCCATATAAGTGAGTCTCGCCCCTCTACACACTTTAATTTTTAAAATTTTCGATTATCTGATCTCTGCTTTGATATAAAAAAAGTTCATAAATATCAACGCGTTGTTTTTTAAAAACCTTCGTGGATCAGTGTCTGATTCGATGGTAATAAGTTCGCCACCAACGAGAGGAACCTTATTATTATCCTTTGAATTAAATTACTCTTATAGCTTTACAAATAACAGTTCAGTAGTTTTGTTTCAGAACTTGCTCTACTTATTTAAACGGTGCATCTAAAGAGCGATTTAAAAATTCTACTGCTGGAGTTTTAAAGGATATTTTGTTGTTGATGCTCTAGAAACAGACCAATTCTATTCTTGCAACCTATTTCTATGTGATGTTTCATTGGTTGGTATCTACAAGTTGGAACACACCGATTTCGTCGCCAATATGGTTACCTGAGGAATCGAGCGGATTAGTTCCATTGGCAACCCATCGGCTAGATTGCTTACGTCATGGCAAGCGTTTTGCGTGATTTGAGTTGTTTACATACTACGCGGATTTTTAAATAACTTAAGATATTTATTAAATATTTAATTAAATAATAAAATGTATTTTAATTAGTATGATTTCAATTAGTAAATAAATGACAAATAGAACTTGGGTTTATTTACTGATTATATATTTTTCCGATCATATAATGGACCTTATTCATGTGACGTCCCATCCTCCGCCACGTGACCTGCCGGAGGCAGCCATTGGTCAGTCTTAAACAGCTGACTCAGAACTGCTTTTATTTCTGAGTCGCTTATAGGCCGATCGTTTTGTTTATTCCTCCACAGCTGTTTTTTTATACTCTCCAACCCAAAGGGTGCATAAGGTCCATTGAGAGATTTTTTCTTTGCCTTATAATAAAAATCGTTTGCATGGGATTTTTGAAGTTGTACTTGTTTTGAACGCTACTAAGGGCAAATGTTCTGCTGCTCCATTAGAGTAATTAAAAGAAGCCGATTCCGTACATTCACTAAGCTAGCGAAGCTACTAGGATCCCACTTTGCTGAAAGCGAAGCCGCTGATGTTTAAGTTAAAAAAATTTGGCCGGTGCCCACTTCAGATGCCGCAGTCATCGCCAGCGCTATTTTTCCTGCTTCATTAGAATAATTAAAAGTAACATTCCGTACATTCAATAAGCTAGGAAAGCTAGTAGTTCTGTTGAAATTCTACATTTAAAACGGGAGATAGTGCAACGGCAAACCACAAACGCAATGGGTTCGAAAAAAGATTAAACGATTAACTTTTAACTGTGACCGATGTACGTTTGTTTACCATCTTGCTTTGGCGACTTGGCGCGATGGCGTCGTTTTACTAAGAGTGTGTTCCAACTTGTAGAATTCAACCGTTTCATTAATAATACAGGCTGTCAAAAATTAATAAAAAAAACCCTAAAGTTTCAGCTACTGTTTTTCTTTAACATGATATCGCATTTTTAAAAGCTTTCTCTCGGATAGACAACCGAAACGGCATGTTACCTAAGGGGTCGTAAAATACTGGAAATCAGAAATTGTTGTAGAGCCATTATCTGCGAAAATACTAAAACTGGAAGAAAAATAATAGCAGGTATTTGTAGTGAATTTTAAGCTCCTTAATTTAATTCGCATGTAATGTAAAAACTGAAGAGTTTTCGAGATATTAAAGGAAAACTAAACAAGAAACCAGAAAACGTTCATCGCCTTCTGCTAATCGGTAGCCATTGCGAATGGAAATCTGTCACCGGTGATTGACACTGAGCTATCGAATTAGATGACCCCTTCTCTACTAAAATTGAAATAGCAGAGAAGGGGTCATCTAATTGCATAGTTGAGTATCAGTCACCGGTGACAGATTTCCATTCGCAATGGCTACCGATTAGCAGAAGGCGATGAACGTTTTCTGGTTTCTTTTTCTAGTTTTCCTTGAATATCTCAAACTCTTCAGTTTTCACACTACATGGGAACTAACAAATTAAAGAGCTTAAAATTCACTACAAATACGTAATTTTATTTCTCTTCCAGTTTTAATATTTTGGCAGACAAAGGCTCTACAGAAATTTCTGATTTCCAATTTACGACCCCTTAGACAACCGAAAAGGCGTGTTACCTATCTGAAAAACACAATTTAAAATGTGCAATTATTTAAAAAACGTAGTTGAAACATTATTAGTTTTTTAAATTAATTTTTGAAATGTGTTCAATTCTCGGAGACCCTGTACTTCTATTAAGTTTCCTAATAAAATTTTCATTTGAATGTATAGAACTCGATTCTAATTATCTTCAGATTAGATAAATCTAATTTTTCTTTACAGTTCCACCACATTGCAAAAATTATGGAACACAAGGCAACAGTTGATATCTGCACCTGCTGCCCATTGCTGGTCTTGTCCTGCTGACCGATATTGAAGTTGCCACCTTTGGTATCCAACACTGGATGCGAATTGTCTGTTAAAGCCAAAAGCGAACTTTCCATGATGCTGTGGTCGATGAATTTCGTCTTGGATTCTCTTCGGTTAGATTATGCGAAATAAGACGACACTTTTAGAATCCTCACCATCGGAACCGCCGGTTCGGCATATTCACATATTTTTGCTTTTCATTCAGGATACTGTAAAGCATGATTTCGACGCATTCTTATTATTTTCGTTTAGTTCAAAAAATCTAAAACAGTTGAATTTGGTTGGGTATCAAATTGACAAAATAAAATTATCTAAGGAAAGCCCAGAGAAATGGCGGATTTCCTGCATTTGCGAGGAAGTTGAATATCTGTTTCGTTTATGGTTTTGTAACGAAATCACTACGGCGGAATTTTCATAATAAAGCTAAAAACTGATGTTTAATAACTATTTTAACCTTAGGATTATATCTTAAATTATTCAAATTGGTGTACCTATAGAAAAAACACGAAAATCGAAATCAGTCAAAGACGTTTGATCTCGTTTGACTGAGTATAGGATTACTTATTCGCATTTACACTGTTAATAAATCAATGATTTAACTTAGGGCAATGCAACAGAACAAAATTCAATATGAAATTTTGGGCATTTTTATTTTCTTGGGATAAACCTAAAAATTTGTTGTCCCAAGTTTCAGATACTTCGGCGCCATAATTAAATTATACCTTAGTAATTAGATTTTTTAGAACCATCTTACTTCTGTGTGACAACAATATTTAATGCATCTTAGATCCAAACATAACCTTCCAGCTGCACATCCCGCGATATACACGTTTTGAAAGTCAGTCTATTTCCAAAAGCTTCACCCACCAAATTTTATAGTGCCTGGTAAATATAGATGGTCCATTAGCCCAAAGATCTTCCAACTAAGTGCAAATCGTGGTTGAAAAGCATATAACTAATATTGTTAAGATAATCTTATTGCATAATCAAATTTACTATCCTAAACAAGTGACGCATTTCATAAGAGTAGGAATGGCATCTTTGGCAGCTTAATGGTTGCTCTGAACGCCATGGCCATAGGGCAGCCATAGGTCTTGTTATAGTTTTGCGAAATCGTAGTATTTTAATTGCTGTCTTATGTGCGAAAAAATAAAGAACTTCAAATTTAAAAATCACAGGGACGAGAAGATATTTGATATAGCATGCATTTACTATGAACTAGTAAATGCATGCTATACCGAATAGCCTCAGTCTTCAGAGGAATTGGATGTCGAATCCTTAACAGTCCCTAAGCATATATCTTATCTACAATCTATCGGTGGTTGGAAAGACAATGTTACAATTTGCATTAATGGACGCAAGTAAAAACTGGCTCTTCTCTCTAAACATTACATGATCATAAAGGATATAACAGGAAATCTTAAAATGCATTTAAACTTAATCTTTATACGTTACGCACTTCATAACTACGGAAATGACATTTCTGACAGTTTAATGGTTGCCTTGAACGCTATGGACATAGGGTGACAAGTTCTTAAGCTATGCTTTTGAGAAATCGTCGTATTTTTTTACTACTCTTTCATGTGTGAAAATATAATAAACTTGAAATTAAAAGATGCTAATGTTTGTCCTATCCCAGTGTTTCTACAGTCTTTACTTAACTCTGAAATTTAGGAGTTCCGAATTTCAATGATGCATAGTGGCCATAGATAAGCTTTACCTCGATTTTACGATTCTTGTGTAGCCATCTGATTATTTGCGAATTTGACAATTTACCAGTGAGATTATATAATGCCCTATAAATATCGATGATCCATTAGTCCAACTTAGCGTAAAATGTTTCTATCCCGCAATATGTCATACGCCCCTCCAGTACTCATTGCACTTCTGTTATGGTAACAGGAGCATCTTCCTGGTCCTTCCTACTATTAATTTTGTCGATATTTCAACCATAATCCATATTTGATGTATGCCTTTTTGTACATGGCGCCATTTAATATTCCGTGTAAGAGAAGAGTTGTAAAATCCGAGGCAGCAAAGAAGTTATTTCTTTTTAAACTCGAAGAGAACAGGAATCGTCAGAGGAGCTTTAACCCTATGAGCCCTATCCCGCCTCAAACCGTCCCTTCGACAGAAGCCGGACTCGGGCGGTTTCGGGCGCCTGGGTGAATTTTTTAGGGAAAATGCAGTTCCTTTCTTTATTGTCAATTGATCGGGCAGCCTTAGGTGTCGACCTCCTGGAATTTCTGTAAAGAACGTGACGATTCCATTCTGTTTTTGTGAGCGGAAATTCACTCCAGGTTTTGAGGCAATGGAATTCTCACTCTAGTCGGATTCAGAGAGTTAATGACTTGAATGTATAACCAGAATAATAAAAGCTGTGTGTGTCAAACCACTAAAACTATTGATTTAATACGAATTCATATTCGGAACATCTGCCTCCACATTTCATGAAATGACGGATAATTAATGCAAATATCGAAAACCGCGAGAACCAATCTAAGTGGCTTCATTTATGTAGTTTACAGAAAGGATTAAAATTCTACTGAAAAACGATGCGGAATCTGTTCCATAACTTTTCGAAAGACGGATAATACAGGTGATGTTCTTCAGAAAAACAATTACGCAAAATTCCATTCTATAAAAATAAATTATCGAGGGTTTCCCATGGCTCTTCTATTGTCTATTTAGTAGATGTGCAGTACAAAATTACAGTTAGTGCATATGTTTGTTACATATTGCCATTAACCTACCAAGCAAAAGCCGTATGTTGAAATATCTGAATCGCTTTTAAATTCAAGATAGGGGATTGATTGTGCGAGTAGCTTCAACTGTTTAGATTCGTCTTTTAATGAAGTATTAGTAGTGTCTATCAGTCCATAAAAATGTTAATTATGTAGCCAATACATATTTGGGAAGCGGTTTAACTTCATCTAGTATGTGAAGTAGGATGAAACGCCATATACCGACACTTATTAGAAAACATGAACCTAGAAACAAGCATAAGAAATTAATTTAAAAACGGGAATAAATTTTCGAAAATAAATTAAATATATGAACGAAGAGTTTCAAAATATTTCAGGAATTTAGGTAAAATTGGATTTATGGAACATCAATTATCATTTCATTGCGAAACTAAAAATCAGATGAGAATCGTTCAAGAAATGCCAGAAGCATCAAAAACGAACATCGAAAACAATGGCACCTAGTAAGAACTGCATTTATTTTGCGGCGCATTAGTTCATTCAAGAGAGGGGAATGGTTGTACTTCTAGCTTCAACTGTTTAGATTTTTCTTTTAATGAAATAATTATAAGTGTCTATCGGAGCATAAAAATGTTAATTATGTAACTAATTCATATTTGGGGAGCGGCCAAACTTCATCTAGAATGGGAAGTGGGATGAAACTTCATATACCGACAATTATTAGAAATTGAGCCTCGGCACGAGCCTAAGAAATAAAATTTAAAATCGGGAATAAATTTTAGAAAATAAGGAGGTGAAGATTGCAAGTTTCAAAATATTTCAGAAATTCAAGTAAAATTTAATTTGACATTAATCATCATACTGTTGCGGAACTAAAATCACGTTTGAATCTCTCTTGAAATGCCAGAAGTGTTGATAAGAACACCGAAAGCATTCCACCTAGCAAGCAGTGCATCTATTTTCGGTCATATTAGTTCGAATGAGTGATATTGCGATTTTCACTAATTCCAAAAACAATCCTCTAAACTTTTACTATGCATACTTTCATTTTCAAAACTTGAGATTACTGACATACCGGTACTAAAATTTGAAATTCGCGTTTCTTCAGTTTCTCTGTTTGACAGGTAGCAAATGATGCATTCTGGGTTGAATCAGCAGCTAGTCCATCCTTTGGGGTGAAACAAACCTTTGAAGTACTATCGCAGAAACTGATATCTTAAAAATGCAGCTAAAACCGGGTATTGATGCATTTAAGCAGAGTTGTATGCAGCTATAGCAGTATAACAACTCTTGGTTGGCAATTATTGGTAAAAGTTGAATTTGCCTTGCATCTTTAATGTCGACGCAAATGTAGGTCTAAAAGTGCCTAATCCAGGGAAATGAAATTCCAAATCATGTCGGGCTTGTCAGAAAATCCTAGATCATTAGTTTCTGGTTGCCGACATCTGATACGAACCTTACAGAGCTGCCAGATTTTAGATTTTGGGCATAGTCACAATATCTTGAAATAGGCTCACGTTTAACACATTTTGCTATGTTGTTATCCGATTCAAATCCCTAGACTTAAATTCGGACATGAATGTATTCATTTTCCGTAGTGGAACATGGAAATATTTTCTCGTCTATTACCGCAAGACTGTTTGTTCCTTTGGAAATCGATGATTGCTTTCCGAATTAGTTCTGCTAGAAAATCGTTACGATGCAAAGCCCCAATCACTTGTCAGCTTATGTCAAAATGTGCGATAATAGCTTTCACAGAGATGTAAGGTTTCAGGATTTTGTGTATGGTCATTATATCTCGAAAATTCAGACAGCAAAAAGGTCTGCAAGTTTTGCCCACTTCACTATTATCCGTTTTAAATTTAGTGTATCAATTTCGAATTCAGAGTATTCATTTCTTCAACCCGAAACATGGAGTTTTATCTCATCTGTCGCAGCCAGCAACGGTTCCTTCTTTCGAAATTGAAGATTCTAGCGAAACCAATTGTCAACACAAAATTATGAGAGGAAACGTTAAGGTTTGAAAATACAGGTTAAGGTACAAGAGAATGCAACAATCGTTCTAAAGTAATTTATTTAGAAAAACTAACTTTCCAAAGAATTAATAGCAAATTTTTTAGATAATTTTGTCATCTTTAGAACGAATTCGGTCTTCGGAGACTCCCAAATTTCTTCAAACCGATCGAGAAATTGTTTAATTCTAAGTTCTAACTAATCCTTTCAGACAGCTTGTTGAACCTGGAGTAAATGCATAGAAATTCTGGTAATGTCTCTCATTTAGTCTGTAAATAGCGATTAAGCAATATTCCAAAAAAGCAACTGGAAAGTAGTTCCTCAACATCCATCGATTCAATTTTATCGGCACTTCCGAAAGTTAAAATTAATAGATTGTCTGTTTAGAGTGCCTTAATATTAGCCAAGCAACTAAAAGAATTTTAAAGCTTCTGGTTTGATCATTAGACATGTCGCGCATTTAAAAGGTTAAATATTGCTTAAACTTAGCATGATGCATTGAATGTGAGTGTTCCTAGAATTTGGAATAACTGGACAAATACTGTTAGATATGACATTTCATTCTTTAGTCTCGTAATTCTTACTGGTTATGCTTACTTCACTCGAAAAGAAAAATGTTATGGATGGCTGAAAGAATTCCTGAACTTTTTTGTACTTGGTATCGAATCCAGTAGACGGGAAACCCTCTTTCGATACCGTTTGGATTCTTCGAATTCTGGTCCCAAAAAATGCTGCTTACAGATATAGTACTTAGTTAAAAATTCAATTTTAGATCGAAGTAACTTCAAAGTTAGTTCAACTTATTTTGCTTTCCTAAAATGAAATTGTTCAAGAATTTTAAAATTTCAGAAAAACTGGTCCTGTAACTCGTAATATAAATTGAAAGCTATAACTATGAATAAAACTGGATTTGTTCGTATTGTTTATGCATGCAAATCCACCAAATGCATTGTCAAACAATTTATGCTAGAGTGATTTGGCTGTCAACCCAGCTGTACGAACTCTGTGAGGAACTAGATGAATCGACTTGCGAGAATGAATACTCGTAAATTCAGAAATACTTTTTTTTCCTGGTGAAATTTTCTATGCTATCAAAAATGGCTAAAAGCTGCAAATCCACATATGACATAAAACTAAAATAATAATACATAATGAAATACAACTCGAAGCCTTGATTGTTTTTAAAAAATATATTATTTCTATTTAATTTTACGAAGAGTTTCGGTACATTTTCTACGAAACTTTCGACCATTTAACACTGAGTGGGTGGTATGCGGGTTGGGAAGGGGGAGGCTTATGCGATTCAGAGGACGTATGCATTTTAAGGGGAGGGTCCATATTACTGTCAACGGAAGAGAAAATCGTTAATTTTGGAGTTGTGGGTTGGGGGATGTCTTAGTCTTTTAAACTGTTGTGGTACGGAATGCGATTGCATACTTAGTGAAAAGTGTGATATAGAATGTGATGACAGGCTTAGTGAAAACTGCGGTGTGGAATGGTATGCTTTGCTTCGTGAAAACTGGTGTGGAATGGTATGCTTTGCTTCGTGAAAACTGTGGTGTGGAATGGTATGCTTCGTGAAAACTGTGGTGTGGGAATGGTATGCTTTATTAAGCTGTGTGGTGTGGAATGGGTATGCTTCATTGAAAACTGGTGTGGAATGGTATAGCTTCCCACGTAGAAAACTGTGGGTGTGGAATGGTATGCTTCGTGAAACTGTGGTGTGGAATGGGCCTAAGCTTCACAGTGAAAACTGTGGTGTGGAATATGGGTAATAGCTTCGTAGAAACTGTAGTGTGGAATGGTATGCTTCTGAAGTAAGAAAACTGTGGTGTGGAATGGTATGCTTTGCTTCGTAAAGAAACTGTGGTGTTAATGGAATGGTGAAATACTTTGCTTCAGTGAAAACTAATGGTGTGGGATAGCATGCTTTGCTTCATTCGTAAAGAAAACTAGGGTGTGGAATAAGTATATTTCAATGAAAACTGTAGATTAGTAAGATAGGTGCTTCGGCGTGAAAACTATGGAGTGTGGAATGGGTAATGCTTCGTATGAAAACTGTAGATTAATGGAATAAGGTATGTTTCGTGAAAACTGGGTGTGGAATGGGTATATTTCGTGAAAACTAAGGTGTGGAATGGATTATTACTTCGTGAAAACTGGGTGTGGAATGGGTATTAGCTTCGTAAAACATGAATTTAATGGAATGGGTAATACTTCGTGAAAACTGGTGTGGGAATGGTATACTTTGCTCGTAAGAAAACTGAATTATGGGAATGGTATGCTTTACTTCGTGAAAACTAATTAATGGAATAGTATACTGCTTCAGTAGAAAACTATTAGATTAATGGAATGGAGGTATGCTTTACTTCATGAAAACTAATAGATTGTGGAATGGGTATGCTTTACTTCGTAAAACTATGGTGTAAGATTAGTACTTTGCTTCAATGAAAACTGTAGTGTGGTATTACTTTTAGCTACGTGAAAACTGTAATTGTGGGTACTTTGCTTCAGTAGAAAACTGGTGTGGAATGGTATTACTTCAATGAAAACTAGTGTGGGTCGTTATGCTTCGTGAAAACTGAGGTGTGGAATGAATTGTGCTTCGTGAAAACTAGATTGTGGAATGTCGTTATTAGCTTCGTGAAATTAATGGCGTGTAATGTGATGGGTATGCCCAATTGAACTGAATGCGGTGTGATGAACTTTAATGGGTAAATACATAAGATATGAGTGTAGATTTTGATCACAGTGGTGTTAGTATAGATTTCAATGGTTTGCGCATGTAGTTATGTGATATGGGTGGGAATTTTGCTTGGTATCGTCGTAAACTGTTGTGGTGTGAGAATTTGGCTTACTAGAAAGAGTAAGAAAATTTTGATAGGTGAGCATACCTGTAGAGATAATTGTGTGTAAATTGATTGTGATGGTGTGTCGTATGCGATTGTGATGTGTTCTAGAATAAAACATGTGTGTCTGAATCTTTGATGGATGTGAGTTAGAACCTATTGAGGTGGAATTTGATATGCATATACGAACTGGGTCAGAAACCTGTCTTGAGTGAGGACGTAAAATTTTGATTGGCTTCTGAAATCGATTGTGGAGGAAAATCGACGAGGCAATATGTGAGAAATGTGTGGAGGATTGGTAGTGTGATTGTGGAGATTTTTGCTGCGCGTTTGTGAGAATATCAGTGAGGTGAATGTGATGAGTGTCGTCTTGTGAGCTTTCATTGATTTTAGACAAATAGTGATGGTAGTATTCGCTTTTGTGATATATGTGATTGGGAGCAATCTGTGATGGTTTCGTTATGTCAGGGAGTGTTTCTCGGTATGAAGTGGACTTCGTATTAGTATTGTATGTGAAAGAATCTTAGTTAGTATTTTAAGTGAACACGGTTGTAATGAAGCGGAGAGTATTTGCAATTGCAGGTAACGGAAAATATTTTGGTGTCAAGGTGCTTCCGATAATAGTCCCGAAAGATTTGTTAAGAAATCGAACTTTGGTAGAAAGTATTTATCTGAATTGTAATCCACAAAAAAGATGATAGCACTCTACTGAAATTATTCTTCTAGGTTTTTTCAGCGGTGGCATTTTCTTCATGTATAAGTGATTATGGGTATCCAATCTTAGACACTTTGGACGGTTTAAAAGTTCTTGTTGAAGAGATCAGTTTGCGAATTTCCAAATTTACTATTCCTACAGAGCGTATATCTGGTAAACTTCTGCGTTTTTCTCACTCTCGTGAAGATTATTTTAAAATAGTATTAATCGATATCCAAGCGATGTCCAAAACAATCGAGATACCAATGGAAGGATTTTAATTCCTTAACTTTCAATGTAAATTGAAATCCCTCGTTGAATTTGCCTAGGTTTAACTTGAACACTTCATAAGATTGTATTTTTGGCCTCAGAAATAATTCAGAACCGACAGTTGTGACTTTGGTGTTTCCTCTTGGATTCGAGTAAGACAAAATCAACGCATGAATTCTTTTCAAGCATCCATATACTTCTCTTTTTAGTGAAGAGTCCGAATGATCAGAAATGTTAAAATTCTAAAGAATGATGCTTATCAACTGTTTTTGTACCACTTATCTCGAAAGCACCTCGAAACTCCACGCTCAACGCCCATGCTAAGTTTTAGCCTACTTACTAAACATCAAATTCTTATAAAATCAAACATTAGAACCTTTTAGTTGCATGTATATAATCTCGTGTGAATGAAAGAAATCAAGAACTTAATTTGAACTTCTGAATATCTTAGAAAAATTGAATCCGATGGAATGTTACAGAAACTGTTTTGATTCCACATTGAACTGCAAAAACTATGTGCTTAGTGTAATGTACATACTGAGCGATGATTCAGGCATTTTCGATTTGAGGAATGACCATGACTAAATGCATTTAATATTTACTAAAGTTTCGAATGTTTGAGGTCCTTAGCTAGATGCGACAAACTTCTTCAGCTTTGTAGAGGATATAATATCGTTTATAAACGACAAACCATTCTAAAATCATGCCATTTATCTTCATAAATGGTGTAGATTCAGTATAATCGTCTTTACATTGATTATTGATTTCCTCTCTAATGTAAGCGATATGTTTTAAACTTTGCGTATTTTTCTCTCACATTTTTAAACGCTAGACCAATTCGAAAGACCATCTACGATTTCAAAAAAGACGAGACAATCTAGTATCGAATTGAAGAAAATATTCACGTTCCGGATTTAAAGGAATGCACTCAAATTTAGAATTTAACTCGCAATTGAATCGGATAATAGCTAGCAAAGTGCCCACAACGTCCTGTTTTGAAAGTTTATTCAAAATTTTGCGAAAGCTATGCTCAAAATCTTGTACTTTGAAAGCTTCGTATCGAGTTTAGCACCCAGAATCAAATAACTAGGATTTTTCTAATTTATGCCTCTCTGTAGGCCTATTGACAATATTTTATACGATTATGGGTGCAGATTCCTCTACTTGATAAAATGCTATAGTTGCGTGCACTTAGATGCAAGACTTCACTTTACAAAAAGGTAAACCAAATGAGTTTTAATACCACTACCCTGAGAATTCTGTTTAAATTTACAATATCAGATTCAACTTATTGCGACCCTTAGTTTCAGTGATTGGTAAATATAAGAGCGCATGATTGGTTGGTTTATATTTAAATATATGCACCTTATATTCTTGTTTAATTTTAACTAGATTTATGGTTTTTCCTACAAACTGGAACTCCATAAGTCATTTAAGATAGTATAGTACGCCAATTTGAGGATTCTTTTTTTCTGGTGAGTTTCTGTCTTAACTTAAGCCAAGGGACATTGTTCAGTTTAAAATTCGTTAAATTGCAGCGTTGGCAACCTAAAAAAAGATGAAATTGAAAATGGATATTGACCAGTTGGCGTTTCCTTTTTCATTTGGTAATTTCTGAATATTTATACGCAAATTAGTATTCTAGATCCCAGTGTCAAGCTGCTTGATGACATCCTCCTGGTAGGCTCTGAACTATTGATTCAAAGTACTACGTATATATCACTTGCTTACTGGAAAATAGTGAAGATACTGGAGTAAGAAACGTGAATTTGAAATTCTAGTATTGGTCTCCGATGTCGTTAATTTCAGAGTTTTGAAAATGTAAGGTTTTTCTTATGTCTTCTGGCTTTATGAAAATTGGAACTTCACAAAACAATCTAGTCATTCACGGCATGAGTTCTTCGCCAATTAGACAGTGTAGTGAAAAATTGCAATTTCACCCTTCCGAACTAATGCTGAAGAAAATAAAATGCACGTTCTTATAGTGATTTATTTTCAGATTTCTTTTTAATCTTAGCCTATTATTTCTGAACATTCGACTGCCATTTTTAGTTTCCTCTGAAAATGATAATAATGTTCCATAACATCAATTTCCACTAAATTCTGAAAGTATTTTGAAACTTCTCTTCTGCCTCTTCTCATATATTGGATTTTATTTTCAGTTACTTCCATTTTAAAATTAATTTCTTGTATCGTTTCTTAGGTTCATGTTTTCTAATAGAATTAATCGTAGTATGATGTTTCATCCTACTTCCATATGTTTTATGAATAAAACCTTTCCAAATATGTATTAGGCACATATATATTATATTTTTATGGACATTTGAATACTTTTATTCACTTCCATTAAAAGAGGCAATCTAAAAATGAATGCTTACTCGTTCAAGCCTATTCCCTCTCTTGAATTAAAGTAATTCAGATATTTGCAGACCTTTACATGGTAGGTTAATGATAGCATGCATTAACATACTTGCACTGTGTCAATTTATTGAATCTACTAAATAAGAGATTAGATCCAAAACAAGCTATGGAGAGATCCTCCGAGCACTTTATTTTATAGAGACGAGATTTTTGCAATTGATTTTTCCCAAAACATTTACTACCTGTATTATCGTCAGTTTCGAAAGATATCAGATTTCCGTCATCGTTCTTCTAGTAGGAATTTAATCCTTTCTTAAACTGTAGTTAAAGAAACACTTAGATTGGTTCTCCGGCTTCATCTTTTATTGATTATTGGCATTTCATGAAGCAGGTGAATGGATATTCGGAAATTTGAATCGATCATCTTAAGATCAGTTTTGGTAAGTTGATAACTTATGGCTTCTTTTAATTTTTCTAGTGCATCTGCATCTTAAAGGCTCCTCGGACAATTCCTGCTCTTCGAGTTTTAAAGAAAATACCACTTCTTTGCAGCCTATGGATTTACACACTCGTCTCTCATACGGAATGTTAGAATTATCGCCTATCAAGCATGTATGGAAATTGGATTATGCGTTGAAATATCAACCAGCTAAATAATCAGGAAGAAGCTCCTGGTACTCATAATAGAAGCTGCAATGAGTACCTGAGGGTATGATTTCTATTTTCGGATAGAAGACATTTCACGCTTAGTTAGGACTATCGATCGATATTTTGGTGTAATAGACTCACTGGTAAATTGTCAATCGCAAATAATCGAGACTGCTAGAGAATCGAAAATCAAGCTAAAACTATCTATAACAATGCATCATTAAAATATTGCGAACCTCCTTAAGTTCACAGGATCAGCTAAAGATTGTAGAAAAATTTTTACGAACAGCATTACATTTTAAATTTCAAGTTTATTATACTTTCGCACTTGAAAGAGAAGATAAAAAAAAACCCGACGATTTCTCAGCATAGCAAGAACTTTCATTATTATAGCAGTCTAAAACAGCATTAAACTGCCTAAGCAAAATGTCATGGAAATGGAATTGCTAACGTCAAGAATATTAGCTTTAAATTCATCTCACATATTTCCTGTTAAGTTATAACCTTTAGATCATGTAATGTTTAATGAGGAAGAGCCTCCTCACATGACATTACGTTAATATAGCAAGCAGTTGTCTTTCCAACCACCTTTATAATGATCTAGATTGGAGAGTTCGGTTTGAACTGGGGGGGGTAATGAGTTCCGAGACCTCCATCCTCTCAAGACAGAGGCTATCTCGTGGCTAGTCATGGTAAACACGTACTTAATACAAATCTTCCCGCCCCTGTGATGAGGAGAAGAAAGTTATGGGATTGCAATTAGGGCTTTCTATTTCCGTTACTCAGTTTTGACCAGGATCTGCCAAGTAAATAACCAACAGACTGCTGGATTCTTATTAAAATAAGCTGCTTGTAAAGTCGAATGTAATTCATTATCTTGATTGCTATAATGTATATCAGCGACACTTGGACAAGTTGAAACTTTTCCTGTTCAAGCAACTAGAAGATACTCTTAGTTCTCCCTGAGACCAACCTTGATTATTCTATTTTTCCATCTTGCATTTTTCCCCATCATTTTATCTTGCAATTTTATCTGATGAGTTGGCAGAATAAGACAAATGGATATATAGTAAAGACATGCGTCAGGATACAAATGGCAGATCTTAGTATTATCTTGAAGGAAGATTAAAATCCTAATTCTTACTGAAACATAATTTATACTAGCCCCTCAGCGAGTAAATTTTGCTGGCACCTATTAGGAAAATTCTAGTGAAATTAAATGTAAATCCATGAT